>SNQJ01S0035454.1:42391-54616 GCA_010110895.2 Picea sitchensis | reverse complement strand
TCCGGACATCATCTTCTTACAGGAAACCCTGGTTGATAGTAAAAAGGCCAAATTATTTTTTAATAAGTTTCACTCCAATTGGCACACTTTCTCTGTAAACTCTCTTGGTACCTCTGGGGGTTTGGTTGTGGCTTGGGACCCTACCAAATTTGACTTTTTCCCCTTTCTTTGTTGTGGTGGCATCTTGTTGTCTGGTACTTGTCGAAACAACAACAAGAGGATCAAAATTACTCAATTTATATGGTCCCTGCTCCGATAGACAAAAATTCTGGGAAAAGGTGGAAGCTTAGGGTCTGCTTGACCTTGAAAACTTGATTATAGAAGGTGATATGAATTTTACAACCTCTGTAGGGGAAGTTTGGGGGGTCTTTGCCACCTAGGACACTCTGGAAGACTATTTTACTACATTGTTCTTAGTTCACGATCTAATGGACTATGCTCCAGACATCTTGGCCCCTACTTGGCGCAATGGAAGGATGGGATCAGACTCTCTTTCCAAGAGACTTGATCGATTTCTTATTTTTGAACATCTTGTCTCCTCGGAGGATAGGATCCGCACTTGGGTGGATTTCCTATTTTTCTCAAATCGTGCACCGATCTTCTTGCATTTGGACTCGATTTCCCTTCGGATAGATTATCCTTTCAAATTGAATTTGGGTTGGCTACTAGAAGTCGATTTTAACTCTATTGTCGTTGAGGTGTGGAAAGACCCCCTCTATCTCACCGAGCCTTGTATACAACATCGCATTATCTGGAAGCTCAAGTGCCTTAAAGCCCGCATAAAATATTGGGCTTCTACCCACATGAAACATAATACACAAAGGCTCCAAGACCTTGAATAAGAGATCCAGGCCCTTCTATTAGTAGATGCTCGGGCGGGGAACAACAGAGACAGAAGTCAAGCTTTAAAAGGTTTTGAATCAGAAAGGAACCAGCTCCTTCTCAAAGAAGAAGCCACCTGGAGGCAACAATGCAAAACAAACTGGATTAAGTGTGGTGACCTCAACACCAAATATTTCCACAACTTTGCTAGCTCTTGCAGGAGAAAAAAACACATTTGGGAGATTCTAGATGAAGATGGTATACTTCATAGATGAAAACAAGCCTTAAAAACAATTGTTGTTATTCATTTCAAACCTTTCTTTGAGGCGAAGCCATCTAAAAATCTACAGACTCCAATTACAGTGGAAAGACTCTTTCCTCACACTGTATCTGTGAATGATTCACTTACTCTAGACAACCCTTGCACACTACAGGATATTTTGGTAGCTTTAAAATCCTTCTCCAAGGATAAAAGTCCAGGCCCTGGCAACTGGACTGTTGAATTTTATCTGCACTTCTTTGATTTAGTTGGACCAGATCTTCTGGAGCTAGTGGAAGACACTAGACTTAGTGGGAAGGTGGTTGGAGATTTGAACTCGAATTTCCTTACACTCATCCCAAAAGTTTCCAACCCTACCACATTTGGCGATTATAGACCTATTGCACTTTGCAATCTGTGTTACAAACTCATCTAAAAAATTGTTGCGACCAGGATAAAGCCCATTCTCTCACGGACTCTTTCGAGAGAACAATTGGGTTTCTTAAAGGGACGCTAGATCCTAGATGTCATTGGTACTGCCCAAGAGTGCTTACATAGTATTAAAACAAAAAAATCAAAGGTGCTTATCCTCAATCTAGATCTCAAGAAGGCCTTCAACTGCATCCACTGGGATTTCCTCAGATTGATTTTGACTCAATCAGGTTTTAGCCACTCTATGATCAAGTGGATCATGAGTTGTGTGGTAAGTGCAAACTTTGCCATATTGGTTAATGGTTAATCCTCCTCTTTCTTCCGCAATGGTAGAGGATTGCGGCAGGGCTTACCCCTCTCACCTATGCTCTTCATTCTGGTTATGGAAGCCTTGAGTATGCTCCTCAAAAATGGCCAAGTAGAAGGCAAGATCACTGGAATTAAGGTGTCCAGGATCATCAAGGTTTTAAACCTTCTATTTGTTGATGATGTCTTCATCATGACAAATGAATCACTACATGAATGGAAGGAAATAAATGATATTTTAAAAACCTTCTGCAGCGCTACGGGCATGTCGATCAACTGGGAAAAATCGACCTTCCACTTTGCAAACCTGCAACAACAAAATTTGGATCAGCTAAAAGGTATCTTTCCTTACACTTTTACACACCTTTCTACTGGCCTCAAATATCTGGGATATTTTTTAAAAGTTGATTCTATAAGTCAGTGGACTAGAACTGACTCATAACTAAAGTTGAAAAAAAGACTGGACACTAGTGCACGAGGTGGCTCTCCCTAGGAGGTCAGTTTACTCTCATCAAAGTTGTCCTAGAAGGACAACCAGTGTATTGGATGGCCCTCACATCCATCCCTGCTACGTTTCTTACAAAACTCCATAGACCGACTTTTAACTTCCTCTGGTCGAGCAACTCAAATCACTCTCATCAACACCTCCGCAATTGGGAATCATTGGCTAAACCAAAACTAAAGGGCAAATGGGGGATCCGGAACATCTACCATTTCAGCAAAGCATTAGCGGTCAACTCCCTCTGGCGTGTGCTGACTAAACCAGGCATTTGGCACTCTGTTGTAACACACCCACTAAAGGAAATCAAATTTTTGCGGTCGCGGTCCTGCATTTGGGATGATCCCTAAACAACCATGGGCCGGAAATGAGCGCCTCCTTCCGTTACGTGGGGGTTATATTCAGCACGATTTCCAATTTTAAGGCGTGGCGTCAACAACATTTGGCTAGGGTTGCGTAATATCGCATTCCCTATTACTTGGCCATTGAAGTGCGAAGGTCCGCGTTGCATCCAGGATGGATTCCCAGAGAGTTAGGCCGGATGGCCAGTAGAATGAAGCCTCGCCAAGGGATGGAGGGCGCTTGATAGGAACAACCTACGTCAGCGTTTGGGTGTGATGCTACCGGTGAAAATGGCGGGGGCCGGCCACGGTAGTGCTGACGGAGGGCCCATACCGCATACTATTCGGACCCCAAAGTAATGGCAGGGGGTCCAGATTACGTCGTTAGTCATGGCCCAGCTTGATCTCAACCGTTGAGAGTTTCGATCAATTTGAACCCACTAAAGGCGACATTAGAGGGAGCTCGGGTCGGAACCTCAATCAACAGATACGGGCCGGGTGGATGCGGCGTCGGATCTGCTCCACCTTTATCCTAAAGCATAACCATGTCCTATTTTAAGGTAGCGTCTTGTTCCCTCATCTAGCGGTCATTATGGGCCGGGGATCCCTCGGAAAAGAATCTCGTCCATCGGTTATTTCCTTCTAAAAAAAGGGTCGGGATACCGCGACTCAGGAGTTCGCGATTAACGCAAACATAATTCTCATACACAACCAATCCTATCGATGGTCAGCGGGTCAACACTTTCCTCTATCGGAATTTCTCCTGCTTCGGAAATCGGTAGCATAAAATGTCATGATTCACTTACGCGGTGAATTGAACCCAGACAGATATATGCTTCCACGTATTCCATGCCGTGATCGGCGGTCCACCGCGCCCGTCCGCCGGGTTTCATTGGATTCGAATCAGCGATGCATGTGACTCTTTGGCGTTGAGAATTTGCCAGACTCTCAGGCAGCGAAACCCGAGAAGTCCGATGCACGTCACTCCACTCGTATAGGAATCGCTGATCGAAATCCGCGATTCACGGTGCACAAGGTCCACCCGGTGCGCAACCCCGAATCAGAGCTCCACCAGGGGATCGCCATGCGTATTACTCAGATGATCGGCCCGGCTCCAGGTTAGCAGGAGAATCGTAGGTCCAGCGTTCAAAGAAGTGTGGCCGAGACCCTTACCTCCACGGAAGCGTGTCGAGCAGAACCCGATGCTCCAAAGGATCGATGCCACGTATCTATCACGATGCGTCGGTTGGGAACCAGAATTCCGGAGTGCGCGACTTCAGCGATTCGCGGTGTAGAACTCTCACCTTATCAATCCCGAGGAAACCAGAAGTCAGATGGACATTGGTTTCTCCTGCACGAACTCGCAGACTATCCCAGCGCAACTCCTCCGCGATCCGAGCGGTCCCGCCGGGTTGTGAGATTTCTTTGGGTCACCAGCCGTCGATTCTCTTACACTTGAAAATCCTCCGACTCCTAAGCTTTCCTTTGGTTCAAAAAAACTCTCCCAGGCCTGTTCCAGAGATGCCCCGAGACGCTACACCTCTCGAGCTTTTGTCCCTCTCAAAATCGCCGAGACCTACTCACTGATTCTTCCGGTGTTCAACCTCCAGCAGCTCTCAAAGCGCGAAGGTCACCTGCGTTACTTTCAACAATCCAATGGTGGATTTGTGAATGATTATGGTTCACTCCGATGAGATCTCACCCGTCAAATTATTTGTGGCATAACACTATTGTCATGGGACCTACATGGGACCGTTCCTCCTCAAAAAGGATTAATAAGGCCTACGCGCTCGAACCCTCACTCTGGGTTCCGGGTGAAACTTTCCACGGAGGGAATCTCTGAGACGAGATCCTTACCGGGTCATTCCGCGGAAGGGCGGAGATAAAGGAGAACAACTTTCCGAGGCGGCCCGGGCGGATTTAACCCGGTTTATTGACGTAGTGCGTCATGATAATACCTTTGCGGTAGCATATATCCAACTTGTTCATATCAAACCTGCGCATAAAACTCTTATGCGCAAACCCTTTACAATTTTACGGTTCTATGAACTAGCTATCTACTTCTTATTCATCAATTAATACGGAGACATTTCTTCCACGGAAGCATATACAATTCCACAAGTCTATGAACATATAAGCGACAACATATATATTCAGGATACATTATGGTAAAACCTCGAGTAAGTTCGGCCAATGGGGTAGCGTGACTGGCGCTGAGAGGGGTGCTTCGTTCCACCAGCCGTGGAAGCTCGGTGACTCCCAAAGGATTTACCACTGGCCACTAAGAGTTGAGACCCGCGATGCTGGGTATACTCTCCGGTACCGATTACCCGGCGGGGCCGAAGGTTGCAATCCTCCCTCTGCGATCACTCCGCCTGCTGGCAATTGCGGAGGAGTTTCCCTCAGCGTCTGCCCAAGTCATCCCGTTCCATTGCCCTTGCTTATCCTCGCGAGGTTGCGTGGCGGCGCGATTTACCTCGCCTTGATGAACGCAGGCGTCCCTACGGGGATATTCCATCCCTCATCGAGACGTAGCCTACCGGTCTGAGCATTTTAATTTCTACGGAGACTGGTGAGCGGCTTTTTTGGTTCCTCAGGGCGGGTGGGTCCAAATCACGGTATTTAATTCGATTGGAAGTTAGCGCCACCTTTTGGAACCTTCCACGCCATCGTGGTCTCTTTTCTGCATCCCCTCTGTTGATTATGGCTACATTCAAACTATATCATTTACATTCGTTGACCTCTTCTTGCAGGGGTCCATTTACAGGATAATTTCATACTTATGAGTTTTGCCATAGTCCTTGGCGGTTATTCACTATTTAATCCGGAAACGATTATTTTATCGTCATCAAGGATAAATATCTCCCCCATACCACCCTTGGCCAGTTCAGCTATATTTACAATCCGGGGGAAACAGGGTGTTACATCTGTCATCAAGGATAAATATCTCCCCCATACCACAGTTTCCAACTAGTTGCGAAATGAGATTGTCATTACCAGGGCGACGTCACATTTCTAGAGAAACTTAGCAAAATCAAAACTTTGGTTAACTCGTTGGCTTTGTTGGAAACTAGGCTCGGGTCACTCCATCATCCTCGATCGTGATTTCATTCTTGGCATGGAAAATGCCTCTATTCTCCCTCCACAACTGATAGCGCACTTAAATCCAAAAATATTCGGTACCTCTACCAAGTCATAAACAACTCTAGATCAGGTTTATTCTCAGACAGGTGGATTTCTAGTGCCACTCTAGAAATCAACGTTGAGCACGCATCTTGTTGGAATACTTTCTGCACAGAATTAGCACACTCAGGTATCCATCTTAATGACATTGATGATCAGTTTTTGTGGTCTAGGGGGCAACCATTCGGGACATCTAACAGTCAAGAATTCCTACACAACAATCACAAATACTCTCTGGCATACAAATATTAGTGGCTGGAGGAAACAACTCTGGTCTTTGCACCTAGCACCCAAGTTAAAAAATTTCACCTAGCTCTTGATCGCAAATAAATTGAACACTTGTGATATCCTCCAAAGAAAGGGTTGGGCTGGCCCAAATATATGCCAACTGTGCTACAATGATGCAGAATCCGCGGACCATCTGTTTAATAAGTGCCCTTTTTCCAGACAAGTTTGGGATAGAATTACCTTGGAACTAAATCTTAAAACTAAATGGGACGGGTCTACTCTCACATACTTCTTTGACTATTGGTCACACAGGGAACAAAAACTTATGCACTTCCCACCTCTGGTCTGTTGGTCCATTTGGCTGGTCAAAAATAAAAAAATATTTGAAAATGGGACCCCATCCACAAGCTCTGCAACATAAAAAACACTTGGATTGTATAAAAATTGGAATGATATTCACACTAGCAAGCCAAGGATGCGGAATACAAAGCGGATAGCTGACATAGAGGACATACCAACAAGATGTTTCGATGGAGCAGCGCAGTCAAATGGCACTCAAAGCGAAGATGGAGGGTTGACAAGAATCACAAAAAATTCATCCTACAGATGGACCTTCAACTGTGGTTTGAGCACCAACGCCAGCGAAAAATTATTAGGTTCCTGGATCACGTTACACTTGGCCTCCAGACTAAATATTGAAGTCCTTCAGATACTTGGGGATTCCATAACTATTATCGAGTGGTTGAATAACCGGGGTGATCTACAAGCCATCTCCCTCTTGGCTTGGAAGGACATAATTAGACTACTCCAGCCCACTTTCAAAAAGCTCAGCTACAAGCACATCTATCGTGAACACAACAAAACAATAGATCAACTATCAAAGGCAACACTTCAGAAAAAAGCAGGCATTATAACATATAATCTTTAGATAGATGGTCATGAGGGCCCTCCTTATTTTCTAAAACTATTTTAAGATCTGCTACACACATCTCAGCGGTCTCCTATGTTTGAGCGAAGGATCTTCTACTGGTATTTGATATATTTTGAGAATTGATAGCTATTACACGAGACTTAACTCTTTATGTGTAATTTTCAGACTCATAGTAGTTTTTCTTAATTTTCCCTTGTCTTTTCAATTTATGATCTTTCTCCTTTTGCTGGCCAAGAGACCACTATAGGCGAAAGATTCATATGACAGTTGTCCATACAACTACAATTGTAAATCTTTTGTCTTGAGAACACATTATATTTCAATATAATTGAGGAAGTTTCTCGTTGGAAAAAAGATCTAATGTATGTTTTTTGTTGTTGTTAATTTTGTAATTTTGATAAAGTGACAATAGTGAGTTTGAGAGGAACTTTTAAGATTAGGTAATGTTTTTGTGATTGTTAATTTAGTAACTTTTGATAAAATAACAATAGGAAGCTTGAAAGGAACTTTTTGAATTATGTAATGTTGTTCCTAATTTTTAGTATCATAATTTATCACTGAAAATTATAAATGTTTGTCACTTAATAAGTTGAATAAAATTTGAATAAGTTTCTTTTAACTAAATTAAGTATTGGGTATTAATCACTTATTAAGAGATAGACACTTTTGTTTTTTATGGAGCTTGTGATCATTCAGTCCAAATTAATGACAATGGTGATGTTTGTGAATCAATGACTCCCTCATGGGAAATGTCAACTCATCTAGGAAATGTCAACTCATGATGGAAAAATATATCACATTTTTTAGGATTAAAATTCTTATGAGGAAGCTCCCTGGTCTCACCAATCTATCTCACTTCTTGTTGCAGTGAGATAATTGAGGTGTATTTTACAAAGTTGTTTAATCTTGTTGCAAATTTCACTTCATTAGTTGGAATCCGACCATACAAAAAGGTAGAGTCACATCAACTTGATACTTTGATCGAAATTTTAATTATTTAGGTTGATTCAGTGTTTGGAAAATTCCTTTAAGATTTTGTTCCACCATGTACAAGTCTTGGATCACCGCATAACTCTCTTATCATATTTGTAATGGAAATAAACTCAATTTACTACAAGAGTATCTTATTCCACATTTTACAACTAAATATAATATAAATGTGTAATATATATATCCCTAACATCATGGTATAGAAACTCCATTTACTACAAGAATATCTTATTCCACATTTTACAACTAAGTATAATATAAATGTGTAATATATATCCCTAACCTAACATCATGGTATAGATCAACTTAATATAATATTTTTATAAAATAAAATAAATAATTCCTATTCCACATTTAGCAACTAAGTATAATATAAATGTGTAATATATATCCCGAACATTATTGTATAGAAACTCCATTTACTACAAGAGTGTCGTATTCCACATTTTACAACTAAATATAATATAAATGTGTAATATATATCCCTAACATCATGGTATAAATCAACTTAATATAATATTTTTTTAAAATAAAATAAATAATAAACAATGAAATGTATTTAACATTAATATATATAAATCAAAATTATTGAAAAAAAACTCATAACACAAAATAAAATATCAAATATTAATATATACATAAATAAATCCATCTTACTTTCTTTTTATCCTACTTAAAAGCTTCATAAATCTCAAGTTAAGAGAAATAACTTGAATCCACGCTTATAAAATATCAAATATTAATATACACACAAGTTTATCCATCTTAATTTGAAAGCTTACTTTCTTTTGAATCCATTAAAAGTTTCATGAATCTAAGTTAAGAGGAATCCACACTTATAAAAAAAATGAAAGATTTGACATGTTATGAATATTTAATTAGTATGTCACACACTACTGTTTTTTCGATATTGTTAGGCAATTATGTATACTTACTCATGTAACATAATGATCAAATTAAAGTGTTTGGAAAAACATGTTTATACCAAATAATAATAATAATATTTTTTATTAATTAAATATACAGACAATAAAATAAAAATATATTTATATATGAAAAGAGATATTTAATATATACATAATATAAAAAAAATTATATAAAGAGATTTTAAAAAATACTTAATTTACATATAAATAATATTTATATAAAATATGTTCATGGGGTGTAGGATAGTGGGTGACGAAGTGTGTTGTTAAGGCACTCTGTGATGTTAAAGTCATTGGTTCGAAATTTGCAGGGACAAAAAATCCAACCATATTAAGGGTTGGTGTGGCTCAAGCCGGGTGCGATTCCCAGAGGATTTGGATGGCTTAGATGCCCCTGAGTCGTGGTTTCTCAAACCACAGGCTAGTCCTGCAGGTCACAAACAAACTAGCAAACAAAAAAAAATATTTATATAAAATATATTGTATAGGACTAATTTTTGGAATAGTTAGAAGAGCTAAGATTTTCTTCCAAGCTAAGAGTTCCTACAATAAGGCTATATGAGGATGTTATTGTCAAGTTTAGGAACACTCACAATTGGTCGAAAAAAATTCACTATAATATAGAAGTCAAGCAAGGTTATCCCTTGTCCCCTATCCTCTTTGGCATATACATTGGTAAGTTATAATAATGTTTGGAAGTTGTTGGTTGCGCTAGACCGACTCTCGCTAGTATAGTCATCATCCTTTTTCTTTACACTAACAATATTGTTCTTATGGCGAGGAATCTCAATGACCTCAATAAGCAACTAAAAATCCTCAAGGAATTTTGTTTTACTATGGGTATGACTGTGAACACTGACAAAATGAAGGTTATGATAATTAAATCTCAAAAGATCACCTACGATATTTTTGTATATGACGACCATAGCTTGGAGGAAGTGCCTTCATATGTAAATATCTCAAAATCGATATTCATCACAAGCTCAATTAGAACTATAGTGTTGAGAAAAAGGTAAATGGAGGGTGAAAAGCTTATTATGGGCTTAAAAACAAGTGTAACTAAAAGACCTTTAGCTATGGGATAATAAAAATTTTCTCTTTGATACTCTCATCACTCATTATCTTATATGGTTGTGAAGTTTGGGGATGCAATATCTCTAGAGAATCCTAGAGAAAGATAGAGCATATCCAAAAGAATTTTATCACTTGTAATCTCAAAATTAAAGGATATACACCCTATCCTATCCTCCTTACAGAAGTGAGCCTTTCCCCCATTGAAAGAACGACCGTGATTATGTACTTAATGTACAAGAACAATATAAACAACATAGATTACTAGACTCCCCAAAATTGCTTCAAACTCTAGTCAAAGCAATTAGCGACTCAAGTGGGGATGACATAAAAATACCGAGTCTTGGCTAAATCATTGGGGGATACCTGAAGATGTCATTTTACAAAAGACCATTAATATTNTGAGGAGAAAGTGCGGTGTGATAGAATTATAGCATAAAAAGAAATTATGATACTACAAGGAGGTGGTCAACCCCAATATAGAAGATCAAAAGTATCTCTCAGTTTTGACTAGTGCAAAGAAGAAAATACACATTGCTAAAATTTAAACCAACTCCCATGAGTTGGGTAGCAAAAGTGGGAGTTGGACAATTTCCAAAACATTCTGGGATTAAAGAATCCATGATCTTTATAATATTAAAAGGGTAGAAGATAAAAAAACACTTTCTCATAAAGTACCTTGCTTATATTCAAATTAGATCATAATTTCAAAATATCTATCACAATATTCAATTAGATCACAATTTGGAAATATCTATCACAAAAGTGACCTTCCTAACTTCCCAAGTCATCAAAACTAAGGTGATCTTAGAACACTTTTCTTAATGTTTTTCAAACACAGAAATAAATAATTTCTTACCTTTCTTAAGGTCCAATAGACCAAAGTGAACATTAATCATCATTGTCATTATCATAATAATATTTATAAATTGTAAATTTAAACAATTAAAATTTATACACTAGATTTAATCTTTCTTAATATTTTATAGATTTTGAATTTATATTAACAATAATAATAATTTTAAAAAATATTCATAATTTTTTTTAATTTTTTTCTAATATTTAATAAATTAATATTAATAATAATATTCTAGTTTAAAAACATAATTTGTATCTTCACAACATTATAAATGTTCTAGTCTAAATGTTTTAATTATTTTCCAGATATACATTTTATTTAATTTGAGTGCCTAACTTTGTATAATTCTAGTGCCTTAAAAGTTTTTCAGCAAGCTGAATCTATTTTTGAATCTATTTGTAGATTCAGAAATACAATTTAAGGGCCTTGGCTAAAAGTTTTACCTTTTGGGTTTTTGGTCAGAATCAAGCTATGTAAATTTGGACAAAATCTATATTTTTTGTTGTTTAAATCGCATTTCTGAATGCATAAATAGATTCAGTGTGTTGAAAAAACCCGAGATCACTGGGATTATACAAACTTAGCGACTCAAATCTGCAAATCCAACCATTGTTTACTAGATTTCGAGCAAAATCAAACAAAAAAAAATTGCCAAAAAACAGCCAAAATATAAAACATTTAAACTACTACCAATTTAAGTGACAAAAAAAAATTGCAATTTCTTGATTTAATCCAAATTTCTGTAACTGAATTCCCAGGAAAAGAGCCCGTTTTTGGCCATGCAATTATAAATACCACACCTTTATCTAAGTTAGCCTTTAATACACATTTATGAGCAGAGGAAAAAACAATGGCCTGAAAGCTTCCTTTTAACTTTGAAAATATCAGGAATAGACGCATGCTCGGCAACAATGGAGGAGGTATGCTAATTAATGTTTAGCCGAAATGCTGTACATTGCTCCGACAAAACGAATTCGGAGGTTCAGACAAAACGAATTCGGAGGTTCAACCGCCATAGACCAAACGAATTCGGAGCTTCAACGGCCATCCGTCAGATCTCGTGTGGACGCTACAAGATTTTTTGCGCGCCAGGTTCATGAATTTCTTATGTGGATGAATTTTTACTTCAATCTGCGAAGCAAAGCAATGGGCATTGTTTATGATCAAGAGTTCACAGAGACTGTTTATGACCACGAGCTCTTATGCGTTCAATCCAAAGTGGTCCTTAACTAACGCAGTGAACTTTTATTTGGTAGAATATGTTATGCATTGCTTCATTGAGACAATATGTATCTGAAGAAATGCCTGAACTTATATAATTTATACACATACAAAGGGTCTGTAGAAGTTGAATAAACATAGAAGGCAGTAATCACGA
>SNQJ01S0035454.1:19803-38900 GCA_010110895.2 Picea sitchensis | reverse complement strand
CTTTTTGCGTTTAATCATGATATAGTCTGCTATAAACCACAAAGGCGAGGTTCTTCCCAAGTTACAAGTGTCACGACTAGCGAGTTGCAAGACTTTTGGTTTTGGGCTTCTACAAATCTATGTCAAAGGGTAAGAAATCCTATGCAATGTGTATTATGGTTTTCAACGTGTCATGTTTTGTTAAAATGAACAGTTTTAACTACTTGTTTATGTTTTTAACAGTAGACAAATTTACATGTAACTTATGTTTGCAAAGTGTCTACAATGTTAGAATATTTAGACACTTATGAGTTAGTTAAAATCAACTTGGTATAATGTGTCATTAGGTAAAGTGTGTTACTTAGTGTGTTTCATTAGTATGGATTTGTGGTTAGGTAATCTGACAATCACGATATGTTCCCGACATAGAAGGATCTGACGGATCATATTCTTCTCGATCTTAGAGACTACATTGATCCATAGCTTAACACCCGATTGGTCCATGATCTCTATTTAAAGAGCATGGAGGTTCATTTGTTGATGATTGATTGTGATAAACTCTCTTGTAAATCTCTCTATAATATTTTTATTTTGCATTAATAAATTGCTCCAAGTGGCCACGTTGGTTGGGGCCATGGATGTTTTCCCGTAGGGATTTTATCATATCAAGACATCAATGTGTTGATCTTTGATCTGGTTGTGTGAGTGGTTACTGAAGGTGTTCTTCCTCTGTAGGAATACATGTGTTGTCGATCATGGTATCAAAGTGCATTTGAAGACCCACTCTCATTGTAGATCGAGATCGTCAAACTATGTTGCATCATCTCTGATTTTTTCCATTTCCGTACATTTATGGGATGAGAGGACCATTTCATTGTGTATGGAGCGCTCGTTTCAGTCAATAATGTTTTTCGTTTCACTCGAAAAGGTTTTCGTTTTCTCAAGATACGACTATTTTAGTCAGATCCAGAGGTATAAAGCCCAGATACGCCCTATTAAATTTTTGCATAGATAATATTTCGATTTTATTTTGATTTTCAATTTTTTATTTCCTGGTCGCTGCTCTTTTTGACCTGTGTATGCTCTTTTCTCTACACTTTGTGCAATCTCCATTAATTAGAAATAGAACGAAAAGTGTTTTCATGTCTATGTATGTTCTTTGTCATACGCTTGTTGCAATCTCGATAAATCGGAAATTGAGAGAAAATTGCATTTTCATTTTCCGGGTAAGCTAACTGAGATCTAACCCTTATTGTTGTCGAGAAGAGAATTTTTTTTCTTGTGTGAAAATATTTTTTATGAGCACGCTATCCAATGACAACAACAACAACAATACAATATATTTTGCACTAACTCACTTGGTTAAAAATTGTTTTATTAAGAGGTCTTGAGTTCAAGTTTTTTTTTTTTTTGTTACTTTTTTCAAAAATGTTTATTCATCCATTGTAAAGTGTATTTCACTTAAATTATAAAAAGTGAATCACTATAAGTAGCCTTAATATTTTATTTTAAGTTATTTATTTTGCTTGCAACTTTCATTTATAAAGTAACTTCATTGTAAAAGTGATCCCCGCTTATTATATAAAAGTGGGTCACTTCATAAGCAACTTATTTGTAAAAGTGGTCTTATAGGAACATTTAGGAGGAGTATCACAATGTGGACCAGCTTTTACTTGCAACGTGGTTCTTTTGTTACCGTTTATATTTTTTTTCAAAAGGGCATAACTTTCACATCTAAAGTCCGTTTTCAGTGCCGTTTTTTTTTAAACATGCTATTTTTTCAAGCTCTTTCATCTAGACCATCAGTTTCAATATTCAAATCCATATTCTCTACATATTTAATATAAATTATCCCAATGATCTTTTTTTACTAGCACCAACTACTTTCAATGGAAATCCCATATGGAGTATTTATTAAGAAGTAAAGGACCGTATTGAATTACCTTGGGAAAAGAAGAATAACCCACTGATGATGACAAGTATGTAAAATGGATTAATAGGAATGGCGAAGTCCATGGACTAATCAAAATGTCCATCTCTCATTATTTAATGTTTCAACTTCAAGGACTTGATGCCCCCAATAAAGCTTGGGAAAAACTCGAAGCTATGTTTGGTAAACACAATATTATTCGAGCTCACTAGTTGGAAAATTAGTTAATGACTTTAAATCCAAATGATTTTCCTTACATTGAAGATTACTTGTCTAAGTTCAAAACACTTAGATTTTTGTGTATAGAAAGTGAACTAGATATGTCGAAAAATCGATGCATATATGTTATTCTTGTTAAGCTTGGTAATGGATATTTTGTTTTTGTATCTACCTTTTATGCCACCGGAGAATCTCTAGGGACTGCTTATAAAAATCCCTCTCTTGAATCCTTTTGTGATGCTTTAATTCGAGAGCAAGATAAGCTTCTACAACATGGATTGATTGGCACTACAGGTACCTCCAACAAAGCCCTAGTAGTCCAACATAAAGCCAAATCCAAGAATCACGAGAAGCAACATCCTTGCCACAAGAACAAGAAAAATGAGGGTCCCAAACCCTCTCAGCCAACTTCCACTCTTAATGGTGACAAATGAACAAAATATAAAAGTAAGAAGACTGATAGACATAGAAAATTTTGTGGGAAATATGGTCATGAGGAGTTTAAATGTTTTAAGAAGATAACAGCTTTAGAAGCAGCGATGAAGAAGCACAACATCAGTATTGATTCTACTTCTTCCTCTTCTTCTCATGGACATGCACTTGTTGCTTTTGGTTTCTCCTTCAATGCAACTTCTACTTCTTCTAATGAATGGATTATTGATTTTGGGGTATCTTATCATATGGCTAAGGATAAAGCCATATTTTTTGCTCTTAATGAATGTAACACCAAAAAAATATGTGTTGGTGATGATAGATATCTTAGTGTTGTAGGGCATGGAACAATTCAAGTAGATAATAGTCATTTAAATGATGTATTATGTGTTCCAAGTCTTTCCTGCAACCTTCTATCAATATATCAGATTACTCATTCAAGTGAAAGTAAAACTGTAGAGTTTTCACCTCACAAAGTTGTAATCAAGGATCTAAACGATCCTAAGCATATTCTTGCAACTAGAATTGTTGATGATATTACCAAGTAGTAAAAGTTTGACAACTTTGGGCCATCAATTTTTTCATCAGTTTTTGTTGCTCATAGAGATGACTTGAGAAGACTTTGGCATGAGCGGTTTGGTCATCTAAACTATCGCTCATTGCAACAACTATGTAATCAACAGATGGTGACTAGTCCTCATCTTGTTTATTGTAGAGATGGTGTTTGCGTCAGATGTGTTCTCGAAAAACATCATCGATATAGTTTTGACAAACGTGTCTCTTGGCACGCCTTAGCCTGTTTCCATCTTGTTCATGGTGACTTGTGTGGTATGCTTTCTTCTCCTTCTTTTTTCTGTGTGCAAGTATTTCTTAACTTTCATCAATGACTTTTCCAGACGCACTTGGGTTTACTTCTTAAAACTTAAGAGCTTAGTTTTTGACAAGTTCTTGGCCTACAAGGTCCTTATAGAAAAGCAATATAGACATCAACTTCAAATGGAGGCGAATATGTGAACAATCAATTTACAAGTTACTGCATTGCACATGCCATCCAAATGCAACACATTGTTCCATATACACCACAACAAAATGTTGTTGTTGAGAGAAAGAACCACACATTAAAAAAAATGGCTAATTGTATGATCCAATCTAAAGGATTAAGTCTAAAGTATTGGGAAAAAGTCATTAACTATGCAAATTACATAGTAAATTGCACTTTCACAAAGGTTCTAAAAAATATAACAATGGAAGAAGCATGTAATAAAATTAAGCCAGATGTAAGTCACTTCTATGTATTTGGCAGTGTCGCATGGGCTCACATTCCCGATGAGAAAAGAAAAACATTGTAGCATAAAAGTGAGAAGTGCATATTTGTTGGTTATTATGAAAATGTCAAAAATTACAAACTTATTCAACCTCATTGTAATGGAATTATTATTAGAAGAGATGTTAAATTTGATGAAAATCTCTTGGCATGCAAGCCTAATTCGGCGTTTGTTCCTTCTTTGCAATGTGAGCCATCTTCAACGTTTGTGTATTCTTATGTTCCTATTTTGGTTTCTTCTTCTTTAGATGATGATAGTGAGGACAAAAATTCACCTTTGCCTGCTCAACTTTCTCTAGATGAGTCCATTGAACCTAAACCTACACCTGCACCACCACTTCCTAGATGGGCCCGTTCAACACATGAAGTAGTTGGTAATCTTGTTAGTGATACATTAGATCAACGTTGGACACATTCATCGTTCCAGTGAACCTCTTCTCTTTTGTCTCAAGTTTCAAAGACTCATGATCCAGAGATATTTGCATAAGCTTCAGGTCATCCAAATTGGGATACAACAATGAATGAAGAGTATCCCTCTTTAATGGTGAATGATACTTAGGATCTTGTAACTTTTTCAAAAGGAAGAAAACTTTTTAGATGTAAATGGGTCTATAGAACCAATTATGCATAAGATGGAAGTGTTGAAATACACAAGGCTCAGTTAGTTTCCAAAGGATTTTCCCAAGTTGAAGGAATTGACTATAATGAAACATTTTCCCCTATAGTCAAAATGAATTCCATCCACCTTGTGCTATCCCTTGTAGCCTCGCATAAATGGGAGGTCCATCATATGGATGTCAAATACACCTTCTTGCATGGAGATTTGCAAGAAGAAATCTACATGGAATAGCCTCCTGACTATGTCCACAATGACTCTAGCATTGTTTGTCTCCTTAAGAAATCTCTTTATGGTATTAAGCAAGCTACCCGAGCTTGGTATGCCAAAATGGACAACTTTCTTCTTGACACATGATTTTTTCGATGCCATTTTGATCCTAATGTCTATCCCAAGAAAATAGGAATCCATCTCATAATACATGTTCTTTATGTTGATGATCTTATCCTCACTGGTAGTGACCCTAAACTTTTAAACCAAGTGAAAACCAACCTTAAGAAGAAGTTTGAAATGTATGACTTAGGATATTTTCACTATTTCCTTGGCCTCCAAGTTTTGAAAACCAAGGAAGGAATTGCTTTTTACTATTCTAAGTATGTTTGTGATATTCTTCGTCGCTTTCACATTGAAGATTCTAAACCAACCCCTTATACCTTCCAGTTTGGAGTCAAACTTGTTTCGACCTATACTTCTCCCAAAATTGATGCCACTTTGTACCATCAGCTAGTTGGTAGCCTCTTATACTTGACTCATACCCGTCCTGATCTTTCCTTTGTTTTTGGTCTTATTCCCCAGTATATGCAAACACCCCATGAAATCCATTGGAAAGCAGATAAAAGAATGCATCGGTATGTCTGGGGTACAGTTCAATTCGGGATACATTACAGTTCAGGGGAGACTCCTTTATTGGTTGGTTTCACTAATTCAAATTGGGTCGATGACTGTGATGATTGAAAGTCTATTCCAAGTTATGTTTTTATCCTTGGTTCAAGACCTACCACTTGGGCCTATAAAAAAAAACAAGCTATTGTTATTTCTTCAACAAAAGAAGAGTACTGAGCAATGGTTAATGCAAGTGATGAAGCCTTGTGGCTTCGATAGATCCTTTCAGAGATTGGATTCCAGCAACAACATCTGACCACCCTCTGGTGCGACAATCAAAGTTCCATCAAGCTCGCCAAAGATCCAGTTCAACATCAGTGCAACAAACACATCGAGCTAAACATGCACTTCATTAGAAAACTCATCCATGATCGAGTTATTGAAGTGCTCATTTTCCTTACAGAATATCAAGTTGCAGACATTCTCACAAAGTCTCTTACAGAAGTGATTTTTTCCAAACTTCAATCTATGTTAGGAGTTCAAGAAGTTGTCATTAAGGGGGGATAGGCTTTAATTCCTCCTTCCTTCTCCTACTATGTTGCCTTTATAAATCTTTCAATCACATCCCAAGTTATTCTTAAGGGGGGATATCAGGATATTTAGACACTTAGGAATTAGTTAAGATCAACTTGGTCTAATGTGTCGTTAGATAAAGGTGTGTTTCTTATTGTGTTTATTTAGTATGCAATAGTTTGTATTTGTAGTTAGGTAATTTGATGATCACAATGTGTTCCTGAAACAAAGTGATCCAATGGATCGCATTCTCCTCAATCTTAACAACTACATTGATATGTGTCTTAACACCCGATTGGTCCATGATCTCTATTTAAAGAGCATGGAGGGTCATTTGACTATGATTGATTGTGAGAAAATCTCTTGTAAATCTCTCTGCCATATTTTTCTTTTGAATTAATGAATTTCTCCAAGTGGCCATGTTGGTTGGGGCAGTGTATGTTTCCTTGTAGGGGTTTTACCATGTCAAAACATCAATGTGTTGATATTTGATATGGTTGTATGAGTGGTTACTGAAGGTTTTCATTCTCTTTCAGAATACCCGTGTTTTCAAACATGCAATACTTGTTGAACAAGATGATGGTGTTCATAAAGTATCTTGCTTTTAAGCAGTGGCCCGCCATATTAATTTATGTCTTTCACAGATAGGTGCAATTAGTTTCTCTGGTTGTTTTTTGATAGTGTGTGCCTCATAATGCAGCTACTTATTCTCTGTTACTCGCTCAAATGGTGGAGTGGATTTTTTTTTGTGTTTTATATATGTGAAATTGAATTGGAACATGATTATTATTTTTGTTTTTCAGAAGCAAGTTAAGTTGGTCAAGGGATATTTAAAAAACTCTGTAGGCCAGAAAAATTCAAAGGTGAACCAAAAAAAAAAAAAAAGTTGTGTTGTTTTGAGATTGTATTGTTATTTTTATTTTGTGGTTGCTTAATGCTATGGACATAGCTTAGGGTTAAAACGTGGCAGAGAGAATATATGTTGAAAGATATAAATCCAAGGAGCAGTGCATTGTACATGGAAATATTTTCCATGTGTTGTATAACGATGGTATTTTTAGGTTGGATGCATTTTCATATAGTCCCAGGGATTATGTATTTTGATGCATTCCACATCATCTTGCATTTGTTCTTTTTGTGTTTGACTATAATATAAATATTTAATAGTTCAAAAAGACAAGGCTCTTCTCAATTTCCAAGTGTCGTGACTCATGACTTGCAAGACTTCTACTTTTGGGCTTCTACAAGTCTATGTCAAAAGATAAGAAATCATGTTCATTGCGTAGTATATGCCAAAGATAATTAGAACCTTATTGTTATTTTTCTTTTTCAGAATTAAGTTAAGTTGGTCAATGGCCGTTTCAGAAACTATATAGGTCATAAATAGTCAAAGTTAAACAAAAACAAAAATAAGGTGTGTTGTTTTGAGCTTGTATTGCTCTTTTTATTTTGCAATTGCTTAATGTTATGGAGATATCCTAGGGATTTCTTGAATGAAAAATTAAAATGTGGCAAAGAGAATTGATGTTGAAAGATATAAATCTAGGGAGCAGTGCATTATTTACCATGTACTGTAAAGCAATGTTTTTTTTAGGTTGTATGCATTTTCATACATCCAGTTGCATTTGTTCTTTTTGCATTTGATCATCATATAACCTACTATAGTTCATAAATATGAGGCTCTTCTCAATTTCCAAGTGTTGTGACTCACGACTTGCAAGACTTCCAATTTTGGGCTTATACAAATCTATGTCAAAAAGTAACAAATCACGTGCATTGCATATAATTGTTTTCATGTTGTGATGTTTTTTAGAATGAATAGTTTTAATTTCCTATTTATTTTTAGTAAATCAGATGGGGATTAGAAAAGTTGAAAACCCTTGGATGGAATGTATTTAATTTATAGCCATATTTTTTTAATATATAGTTATTTAAATTAGGAAATAAATTGGTTCAATCATTCTTTAAGCAGTAGACAACTTTACATGTAACTTATGTTTGCAAAGTTTTTGCAATAATTGTTGAACATGTTAAAGGTGTTCTTGTAGTATCTTGTTTTTGACCAATGGTTTGCGATATTAATTTGTGTTTCATATACACGTGCAACTAGTTTCTTTTCTTGTTGTTTGATAGTGTGTGTTTCATGCATAATGTAGCTACTTTGTTTTATTGAAGCTCACTCTAGTGTTTTATTTAACCATTTTTATAGTCATCACATGAAAAGTGTACATCCCCATAGTGCTCTCTCATTCTCATTTATATTTGAAGATGCAGGCGGATGCATTTTTTAAAGATATATGTTAATGTCACAAATCTCATGCAATTTATGCACAAAATCATATCCTAGTTCATATTGAAATGATTCCAATGCATTTACATCTTCGCACTCCTTTTGATTTGACCATATCTCCACACTCTGCACAACTATATCTTCCACACTATGCACAGGTATATTCTTGGCATAGTCATTTGGTCTATTTTCAACCCTTGTGCGAAGAATTCATACTACTCATTCTCCCACACTCCGGTGCTTCCGCATGTTCGCACTTGCAATAGTTATACACCATGAATTGTGACAAACCATGTGATTTGCATGGTGACTAAATTATTTATGGTGGGTTGATTTGCTCGGATTTACAAGGAAAGGGTAGGGATTTAGAACTAGTGTAAATCAAATATCCCTCTTTTGTATGGGTTGGATAATGGTTTATGTTAGCGCCAATTCTTGCAATGGGGGTGTTTTTCTCCGATTTCAGGACCTTGGTGTAAAATGCGTAGAAATGGGGTTTAAAAACCCATCAAATGCATTTTATTCAAAGGCCCCAGTCATGAGTGCCCAAGCGCAACATGCATAAAGTCTCTATTTTCGGGTTAAAAATCAGTGGGCGGGCATTTTTGCTTTTTAGCGGCGAAGATCCATCGATGGAGCAGATCAACGGTCATTAGGTAAGCCGGAGCCACAGAGTTGCATGAGGTTTAGTGCATGGGCTCATCCCTTAGGGCCAAAGTCACGAAATGATCATGGTCGTCCGATCCAGTCGGGACACATGGTGCATGATTAAGTCCAGTCGCCATTTCGGCTACCGGGACTTTGAAATACAAGGGTCGACTCCCTTCCACCCACGATACGCGAAATGCGAAGGCGCCTTTGGGTGCAGGCCTACGGTCATAGCACAGGGTCATATGGAAAGGCGGGTCCTAAAGAAGGGGGACAGGTGGCAGCTAGTCGACATTTCAGGGATTTTGGAGCTCCCGATGGGAGAATCCTCGAAAGAATTGGGATCGTTAATCTTGAAGGATATGTGGCGTGTGATTAAGTCCGGTCACCATTTTGGCTACTGGGACTTTGAAATACAAGGGTCGAGAGCAAAGGAATGAGAACTCCCGGTGGGAGAATCCCCGAAATACATTAAGGTTCATCGTGACTGTCCATATTAAATCAAATCCAGCCATTGATTGTGGATTAGCCGTTTTGGCATTTCGGCTACCGGGACTTTGAAAGACAGGGGGTCGCTCCTCCACTGCATCTGGAATCGCTGAAATGCGAAATGGAAAAAGCACCTTTGAAGATAGGCACAGGGTCATGGTCCGTGGTCACTTGGGGTGATAGAAAGAGCTACGCAAAGGGCCAAAGCGTCGGGTTTAGCTGCATGAGGCGTCATTGCGTTCTCCATGTGCCAATTCAACTTGGCCTCGATCATGATCCCTGCTAGAGGTAAATAAAGGTAGGAGGAGGTGGTTGAAACCTCGCCTCACTCCTTAAATGTAAGGCACAGAGGTTCTGGCAGGCAGTCTGCCCAAGATCGTCCTGTGTGCAGGTTTTCCTAAAGAAGCCATGTCGATCTGATGTCCTCGTCTAACTGGAGGAGCCTGCACACGCTAAGTTGGATTTTAATGTCTCGGCTACCCTCCTGCTGCCAAGGTGGTGAATTGCTCTGAGTATATATACTCAGTTTTTGTATTTTTGTAGGGATGGATGGTAGAGCTAAGCTCCCAATTGTAAAGCTTTAACGAGGCCTCTGGTTCCCTAGTTATAGATTGATATTTGAGACTTCTTGTTTAATGGAAGTCAGCATCTTCCTCCCCTTTTTCCTTTGAATCTTAAGAGCCCAGGCATGGATGATCCAGTCGGGTGTTGTAATGACTATATAATGAATGTTTGATTATATTAGTTTTGCAGAATCTTAATTTTCTTGAAGTTTCTTAGATCTGAGAGGATCTCATATTTGTGACTTTTCCCCTTTTTAAAGGCTGCTGGAAGACCGGATGTCCAGAGCAGACTTTATTTCCTTTGTTTTTCCCTCCACTTACTCACTACTAGGAAAAATTACTGGCTTAGATTAGATCAAGACCTCACCTGTCTTAGCTATTCCAACCCAGTTTTCTGAGTTAGAACGATATTGTTCTGAGTTTACTTCCATTCATCACCCTTTATCAACAAATCATGACATTTAAACTGATGGGCGTTGGGATCTGCTCCTGCTGCAATCGAGGAGTGACTTCTGGCGCCAACAGTTTCTATCTATGATTAACCATATTTTGCAGGTAATTCATGTGTGTGGAAAATAAATTTTAGTAAATATAGGCCATGCATTTGACCTTGAAGAATTTAGAGCTTTGTTGTGTATTTATGTTTGTAAAATTTCCTAGTCAAAAGCCTTTTTTATTCAAGCAATTTTCAAGTTGTGTGAAGGATTTTTCTATGACCATATGTTCACACTCAACACAATTATATCTTCCACGCATCTGCACTCTGCATAGGTATAAATTTAACACAACCAACACTTACAAGTGTATTTTCAACACTTGTGTGGAGAATTCATACCAGTTATCCTCGTGCAATTTTGCACTGCGGATTGTGACAAGCCATGCAATTTGCACGATAGTTGAGTCATTTATAACACGTTGATTTGCTCTGATTTACAAGGAAAGGGCATGGATTTAGAACTAACGTGAAGTGAATATCTCACTTTTCTATGGGCTGGTTAGTGGCTTCTATTTCTAATTATGTGTATTTTGAAGTTAATTGGTGTGTGGAAAGGAAATTTTAATAAATATGTGTCATGCACTTGATATTAAAGCAATTCGAGCTCCATACTATATTTATCTTTCCAAAATTTCCTGGTCAAAATTCTTTTTACTTTATCTATTTTCAGGTTCTGTGAAATATTTTTCTATGACCATATCTTCGCACTCTGCATAGCTATGTATTCCACACCTCCGCACTTGGCACAAGTATGTCACATGCATAGTGAATACTTAGTCTATTTTTTAGTGTTGTGTGGAGAATCCATACCACTCATCCTTTCGCACTCTTGTGCTTTCACACCTCTGCATTTAGAATAGTTTTGTGCCACGGGTTGTGACAAGCTATGCAATTTTTACGATCACTGGATCATTTATGGGATGTTGATTTTCTTTTCTATGGGATTCCTACTGGTTTATGTATATGATTACCCATGTTTTGAAGGTATTTCATGTGTGTGGAAAAGATACTTTAATAAATCCGTGTCATGCACTTGGCCTTAAAATAATTCAATCTCTATAGTGTATTTATGTTTTGAAAATTTCGTAGTGAATTTTTTTTTTACTTAGCGATCTTTCAGGTCATGTCGAAGCTTTTGATATTACCATATCTCCACCCTTCACACATGAATATGCCCCACAACACAAACACTTACTCTATTTTCAACCGTTGTGTGGAGAATGCATACTTTCAACTCTTGTGCTGAGAATTCATACCACTTATCCTCCAACATTCTCGCACTTCAGTTCCTCCTCAATTTTGCAGTCTACACAACTATATCATCCACACCTCTGCACTCTGCACAAGTATATCCTTTGCAAAGCCAACACTTGGTCTATTTTCAAACCTTGTGTGAAGAATACATACTTGAATCATCCTCCTGCACTCCCACACTTCCACACCTTCGCACTTCCAATAGTTCAACATCAGGGATTGTGAAAAGCAACATAATTTTCATGATAACTAATTGATTTATGGCACGTTGATTTTCTCCAATTTACAAGGAAAGGGCATGAATTTAGAATTAATGTGAAGCAAATGTCCTACTTTTATATGAGCCACTCAATTGTTTCTATTTACGATTACCCCTATTCCAAAGATAACTGATATATGTGGAAAATACATTTTAGCAGATTCACATTGTGCACTTAGCCTTAAGGAAATTATAACTCCGTAATATATTTATCTTTCGACAATTTCCTAGCCAAAATCCTTTTTACTTATCCATTTTTGAGGTTGTGCAGAAGCATTTTCTATGGCCATATCTACGCACTCTGCACCGTGAACACTTGGTGTATCTCCAATCCATGTGCGGAGAATTCATACGACACAACCTTCCTCACTCCCACACTCCGACAACAATAGTTGTTGAACATGTTGAAAATGTTCATCTAGTATCTTGCTTTCATCAAATGGTCTGTCATATTAATTTATGTATTTGACAAACATGTGCAACTTGTTTCTTTGCTTGTTTTTATATGGCTCGCATCCATGGACATAGTTGAATCTAATACATAGAAAATATCCTAATATGGACATCCAAGATCCCAATTTCTATGTATTCCAAAGCAATCAATTATTATTGTTTGATAATGTGTGCCCCATGCATAATGCAACTACTTTGTTTCATTGAAATTTACTTTGCTACTGATGTAATGTTTAAGCAAACCACTCCTCTTTCTTCCTCTCTATTACTCCATCAAATTGTAGAGTGAAATATTTTTTGGGTGTATGATATATGCCAAAGAAAATTAGTACCTAATTACTATTTTGATTTTTCAGGGGTAAGTTAAATTGGCCAAGGCCTATTTTAGAAATTGTATAGATAAAAAGGAATCAAAGTTAAACAGAAACAAAAATAAAGTGTGGTGTTTTGAGATTGTATCATTCTTTTTATTTTCTGGTTGCTTAATGTTATAGACATAGCTTAAGCATCATATGAATGACATAAACTAAAACATGGCAGAGCGAATAGATGTTGAAAACTATTAAAGTAAGGAGCAATGCATTGTATATAGAAATATTGACCATGTGTTGCATATGAATGGTCTTTTTAGATTGGATGCATTTTCATATACTCTTGGGGATTGTTTGTTTGATGCATTCCACGTCATCTTGCATTTATGCTACTCTTCCATTGGATTTTGAAATGGATCAATAGATCATTTCTTAGTTTGTTTAGACAATGGAGATATAGAGGCATTAGAATCATACGAGCTTGAGCTAGGATCTGATTTATTGTACGAATTGCATGTGATTCATGACATTAACATATATCTATCGAAAATGCGATTGTCTGCATCTTCAAATGTAAATGAAAAGGAGAGGGGGATATGGGGAGATACATTTTTCATACGATGGATAGAAAAGTGGTTAGATATATCAATTGCAGTTTGGTCACTAACGAGGAAAACAAAGTATTTTCATTTCAACAGAAATGAAAATACATATCCATCTTGCATGTTGTTTCATGATGAAAATCTTGTTAGTGGTCATTAAGAACCATTTCTTTACAAAAAAATCATCCAAATGCAATCTTGAACAATCTAATACTTACTTGTCACCGATGTGCAAAAACCTCAAATATTGTTGGTAATGTAATTTGGATAAGATGCACTCTTATGGATTGAACAAAGTAATACATGTCGCATCTAATCATGGTGATAGTTTGCTCCGAGCAATATGCTATTTAATAGTTACAGACTTCTATGTACAATCCTTAAGACTTTATATTGTGCAATCCTTTTGCAATGCAATCACGAGTGGTGACCATAATTCATTGCATTGCACCAATATATGGGACCTAGTGTTATACATAATACAACAATGATTGTGAATTGACAAGAGTATCTTGTAAATATGGTAATTCCATATGAAAAAGGGAAGATAGATGGTGGGTGATTTTGTTTGCAATGGATATCAATCATTTTCAATGTAAATATTCGAGTATGGTCCCTCCATGGCAACAATATTGTCAACTTGTATTCTGCTAACTTAACTATGATAGAACAATTGATGTGTTGTCATTTGAAATAGATACAGTTCACGTTCACTATGTGCCATTGCTAAGATAAAATCACAACAACATATGCAATCAACGTTGTGACCAATGGCCAAGGGGTCTAGCCAATACATGTGGAATCAACTACCATAGAGACATAGTAGTGCCATTGACAAAAAATATGGGCAATAATGTATTAGTTCTTGAACATGTACTGAGAAAAGGCCAACATATACATCATGTACATGGTGGGAGTAAAATTACATTATAAAATAGCACTATAGCCTCGTAGATGGCTTGTGATAAAGCAAAGAGAAGTACAATTGAGAATAATAGACTTAGTTATCACATACTAAAAAAGATGATACATGGAAAAAACAAATGCAATCATACATTCCCCATCAAGCATGGAATGAAAAGGCATGCATGTGAACAAGATGTATATTCAATCAATGAAAACATGTGGTAGTAAAAGAACAAGAGTGACATATACCAAATTGAAACAAATATAGTCCACTGCCAAAAATGGACAAAAAATAAAAAGTAGATGTTCATCTAGTGAGCATATTGATGTAAAAAGGAAACAAGCAGGAAAAGTCTATGTGAAACAGATCCAAGACACACCTAGGAACGAATGTGCAATTTGTGAACAATTACATTTTTCAAAGAACATTAGATGCTTCAACGAAGAATTGAAGAAGGAATATATGAGCTTAACAACATGTGACAAAACATTCTCTTGTAACAAGATATGTATTAGCTACAAAAGAGTGGTTGAAAATGGGAAACTGCCACAGTTTGCAACACCTGACCAGATAAGACATAACATGCCATTACCAATTGCAAGTACACTCTCAAAACTTGAAGAGAGACTTGTATCACTCAAAATTTCATTTTCACAAATTAGACAATGGGGCTACAAACGATCCTAGATGGGCTTGACAAGGTCTATCATCAATGTGCATGTTCATATGGATATTGTCTAAAAATCATTGCTAGAATCCATGGATGAAACAATGACAATTGCAATGGCATTGAAAATATCACTGCAATACAAATATGCATATCACACTGAAAGAGTAAGTGTAAATATTATCATGGGAGAATTAAAATAATCATGTTAGAGAACTCTATTCGAGGAAGAAAACATCTCTATAAACAAAGAATTGACAGATGTTCTCGAACACGATAGTAAACAATGCATGGAAAAAAAATCTAATTGTGAAAGTGATATGGAGACAAAATTAGATAGTGAGAGACCTACTGAAATATTGGTACATGGATTCATAGAGTCACAATGCATCCATGATTTGCAAGACAAGATCATTGAAGTCACACCTGTTGAAGGACAATGTCCACATGGAATTTTCAGCGTCCACTTGTTGAAGGAAAACCTTTCTCTGCCAAGCTTCTTCCAAAAATTATCCTTCGCATTGGATCTAGATTGTCGATCTTCGATGTTAGAGTGATCTCATTCGTTGATTCACCAAACTACTCCAAACTTCATCAGCCTTCTCCAAACCCACAAACGAATCTCAACTGTCAATTCTTAAAATTAAAGTGATCTCAACCATTGATCAATCAAATCTATTCCATGACCCCTATCTTTTGTCACCACGACACTGCCACTGTGGACCCTGTTAGTCCACATCATGGTATGGTCCACGCCATCGTCGTACATAATTTTTCAAAAGTCCCCAAAAATTATAAATTTTCGAGAGTTTTATAATTTAACTAAAAATTTTCTTCAATGAACTTGGAAGTTTTTAACTGATCCATAATTAATCTTAGTCATTGATATCCAATTCGAATGTGATCTGGATTGTTGATTTTATTAACTCCTCTATTACTATTAAAACACAAAATTCGACCTTCCAAGCCAAATTTAACTCTGTAATAGTGAATTTCTACCAAATTCACATTGGTCTTGGCCCATACAATCTTGGTGTTGAACCTTGAGATCTAATACCAATCTGTAATATCCCTCACTACTAAACCCATAAATTTTTTATGATACCATTAATTTAAAAACCTATGGCAGGCTAAAAACATCTATGTATATAACACCGATTTCAATAAAAACATGCATGTCGCTAGTCTACTCCCATACAACAAAATATAAATCATTTCAAACATAGAGTTAATGCACAAAAAATTAAACCATCAATATAACTCAAACACAAGATACAACACTTATCTTTTTAGAACAATTGCGCAACCAACTACATAGGATGAATTTTCCACCCAACCATAGACTTGTTGTTCCAAATATCAACAACAAGTCACCCTCGGGATGGGGCTAGGAATCCACAAAAGAGGGTGTCTCTCTATTGTCCACTCACATCTCAATATTCTCACAACCAACTAATTTTTCCTAAAATTATCCCAACTCCTCCAACTATCTTCCTCTCAACCTACTCGACCCAAGGAATGTACCGTATTCTCTACAAGCAGTCCCTTGGGACGTACCATTCTTTTATCAAGGATTCCAGTACAAGTTGGCTAAGAATATCTCTTTTGGGGACTCCAAGGATGTCAGCTAACATGAAAAACTAACAATAACAAGATTTATTCTCTAGTGAAAACTCTCACACGGGGAGATCACACTACATGCCTGCCAACCTACCTCTTCTACAAGTCTGACAACTTGCTTCTTCAACATTCAATAGCTCCCAACAGTTGCTAAAAATTCCACCATTGTTGCATCCAAGTTCCAACCCTCTACTCTCTTTTTGTCTCCCCATTCCCATGAATAAAACTGTATGTAAAAACTCCCCTTATACCCCTCCTATCTTTTAGTTAACTCAACCCCCATATCTTTTTCCATGTCTATTTGCAGTTGGTGACACATTTTTATTTATCAATTTTGGATATACAATTTCACATATTACATCACTTGGCCCATGAATGTAATCCCATAGGCCGAACCCTAGGATGTAATTGTATACATAGGCTGGTGAGCCAACATATTTTGGGCCTAAGTGCCATTGTACATATGTTTGGTGGTTAGAGTGCCTATATGATTACAAGATATTTTTAATATGTATCACACATATTATTAATAAAATAAATTGTTGTTGCAAACCAATCATACGAAATAATATGGGGACTAATAACTCCACTAGAGGAAAGGGAGCTAAAGGGATAGGATGAGGAGCTAAGCCAAGGGGGATTAAGTCAAAGAAATATTATTTTAATATTCCCTAAAGTCAAAATCTTGAGATATCATAATCTAAGTTCCAAGAGTGAGGAAACATATACAAGTGGAGCTCATGAAGCTTCATGAAGACAAGTTTCCAGTTGGGGACATGTAGATATATCGTGAGACTTAGTGTGTTTTGAAGGGGGGGAGGAATCTATTATCTTTTTTTCATTATTCCACATCGTCTGGACCAGGATGGATCACATGATCATCTATCTCCCATCATTCTATGATTGTTAGTGGGGGAAAAGACTCTTACAAACAATATCATTACAGACTTACCTTTCTCGTACCTATACGGGGAGAGCTCAAGGAAAAATCTCTATAACAAGAAAATATGGGTTGTCAATCTCATGAGAATCAGAAAAAGAGGGTTGTCATGCTCATGGTAGTCTCTCTTGCGTGAGAACTGTCGAATATTAGTTATTGGTGCACTAAGAAATTAGTTGCAGAGCTCTAAGGATTTTTTTCTGGACTATTTCCAAAGCCCTGAAAGGGAAGTGGGGTAGCCGAAGGATTGTTGAGTAGAGAAGGGACACACTTCTTAGGGTGGGACAAGCATGTGAGAAACAATAGGTTTTAGGCTAGTTGTAGTAATGACACCTTGACCTGAGATTGTGTGTTGTTGATAGACCTTAGTGTGGCCTAGGATTCCTTTCCTAGTGTATTTCTAGTCTCATCTTGGGGGTGACTTGCTACTGAAATTTTATGAGAAACATATTCTATGTCTAGGAGGAACGTCTGAGGTCTCCACGCAGTTGGTGAATTATCATTGAAAATATAAGTATTCTTTTATAAGAATTTATGTACCAATTATTGTGTGTATGTTATGTTAAATTTTGTATGCTTAAATTATATGGATTTTATGCATGAATTAAGATATGGCTTGCATTACATATATTGTAGCATACACAGGGAATCTTAAGTATCAGAGTTAATACTTCAGTTTATTGGCAAGGAGATTACAATATATTGTGAGATCAGAACCGAAACGAGTAAAATTCAAAGGAATTCAAAGGAAAATGAAAATGTGGTTGTGTTAGAAGACGCCATTTTTGTGTGACGTGGCCTAGCTTGAGGCTGGGGACGTTACAAAAACCATTTATCATATCTACATTATACATTACTAAATTGGGGATTAAAATATGGATGTTACAATGAAAATCTAGTGAGAACCAAGAAAATGTTTATATCGAGCATAGATAATAATTATAATTATTAGTACTTAGAAACTTTCAGATTAGTGATCAAATTCTTCTATCATTTTTTGCATTAATATGGAATTGTCAACTTTTCCCCTTTTCCACTATCTCACGACTTATAATTTTGGCCAAAATCATTATCTTTCAAACGGAGAAAAACTAGAAAATCTCAAGTAAGACAAAGTTGTTTGGATTGTTGAGGATATCAAATGTGACTAGGAAAGTTTTTCCAAATTGGTGATCTTGGGTCCCTTTTCCTACACTAAAGATTTCAAAAATCACCGAAAATTCTCTCATAATAGTGGATTTTGGCATGTTTATGTATCTCCACTCCAAACCCTTTGAAATTTGGACAAATGCTCCACTACATTTCTTAATGTCTACTCATATTCCTTATTGCCCAAATTTCACCCATCAACAAGATTGTTGGAAATGAGTAATACCATTTTATTTGAAAACCATTGATCAACACTTTCTAGATTCCTAGAGTTGAATCAACCAACGACCCTCATTAAACACTTTATAGTCCTTGTCATCATGGACTTACACCTAAAATTTCTCTTGATTATGAGCTTCCTTGCTCTTGTTATGGGAAAAACACAACTTGATTTTGCTGACGTGGCATATGTTGAGTTTCTTCTTCTTTTAACCCTAGGTATGATCTAATACCATGTTGAAATTTCCCTTTAACCTAACACTTGGTAGTTAATTCCAACCAAAATACATTTACTGAATTAAAGCACAACTAGGTTACTCAACGAAACATGCAAC
>SNQJ01S0035454.1:4096-15571 GCA_010110895.2 Picea sitchensis | reverse complement strand
CACATTTTTCCCCATGCAAGATCTACATATACAATCTAGATATATTGTGGAGGTTAAACTTTCCCATTGTTAAAATTATCCCTTCCCTTCGCAATTCCAAAACCACCCTTTACAATCATGTTTCCCCATTGATTGTGGAGGTTGAAGTGTGGTTTCTAAAATCTCTTTACATGACTCCACAAATTGGTTATAGCATGGGGGACACATGTCACCCCAACAAAAATTGTGGAGCCAAAACATGGGTTTGGAAAACCACCCCGTATGCTTTCACAAATCACTTATTGTTGTTTTCTAACTGGCCTACCTCTGCCACCTTAGAACCTGCCTCATTGTCACCACTTGTGCACATGGACTCCACCTAGAAGCACCCTGATGCCTCCACGTCACCCGCTAGTCCATGTCACATGTACAAGGTCCACATCATTTTTAGGGGTGTGTGTGTGTGTGTGTCCAATTTCCTCCATAGGTCTTCCATGAAATATTTAACTTGAATTCTTTGGCTGAATTCGACCCCTTTACTTGCCAAATTCGACACCATTGTAAATTATTGAACCACGATATCTCATCTAATAATTGGGAATTTTTGTCAATTTTGTATTTCTCTTTGAATTTCACATAGAAGTGACTCTAAATTTTTAGAGTTTCTCCATAACTAGTATAATGATCTAGCAACATTCCAATCTGGTAATTGGAGCACTCAATTTTAAAACTACAAGATTCAAACACTACCTCTCCTCAATTATTTTCCTTGAGGAAAATTGTCAAACACTTATTCTACAACTATAATTTTCTTTATATACAACTTGGTTTCTAGCCCATATAGCCCAATTTTATAACTAGTATCTCTGATACCACTTTGTAACATACCTAGTACCCTCTATCCGTCGTTGAGGATATGGGGAACTTCTTAAAAGCACCAATTTCCATCAATTTATTGCTATGATACCAACAAGTCACATACATCTAATTAGGTTGGAATCAACATTTTATAGCTTTGATACCAATTTCCTCACTATCCTTCCATTAACTTATTAATGCATGCATACATGAAAATGCCTTGCTTATGAAAACAAAATTAAATCATTCATGGATATATGTGCAAGATTATACATTCCAACAAAAATAACATTCAATTAATAACATAAACCACATTAAATCAACATAATCACAAATAAATCATAAAACTTATCTTTTTGGAAATAACCACCAACTAGCTGCAGACAAAAGGACATTCCACCCAACCATAGGATATCCATTACACAATATCTCTACAATGAGGCCACCCATGGGTTGAGGCTATGAATCCACAAGGAATAAATCACATATGGCTAGATATATCTCTCTTCACATGACTCATTTCCCATAATTTCACAATTTGTAAACTCCTACAACTATCACAATCCACAATATTTGTTTCCTTGTTAGCCTGCACAACCCAAGAAATGGGATTCCCTTCTATGCAAATTAATCCTTGGGATATCTCACTTCCCTCCATGGCTCCAACATATGTCGTCTAGGAAATATCACTATTGGGGACTCCCAGGATTATCAGTTGCAATTAGCTTTCCTCAATAACAACAATTTCCTTAGTCATAATTTCATATAGTTTCATGACATCCATTCCCAAAATTATATTACAACATTCATACAATAGCTTAAGCTCTAAGAGAAAAACCTCCAGGGAGAATGGATGTCCAATCTTCTCTTACATGCCCAAAATCACAAAATATATTTGCATTCCATTGATCAACCACGTGTCTTCATGGGCAGTAGATGTGTCTCTCTTTCCCACTAATTCCAAGGTCATGAGAATTAGGAAAACATAATTTATTTTTTATAAAGTCAATGTTTAAGGACTTTGTCTCACAATAAAATAATATTATCTTTCTTTGGCCCCCTTTAGCCCCCCAAGCCCCCTTTCTTTCCCCTCTCGTGGAATCATAGCCTCCATTCTTTCATCCTTCTCCATCTACAACATGTGATGTATTTTATTATTATCAGTGTATTATTTACATATTACATCATTCGACTTTTAGCCATTCATCATGTACACATATACATTACTATTCTAGTGATCAAAATTGGGGGTGTTACAATTGGGGGCAATAATGGTTGACATTACTTCTTACAAGAGGAATGTAGGACTCTTACACTTCCCATGATGATTGTACTCCGTCCATGCTTCCATAACTACGTGAGAAGACTTCCCCACCAACCTCTTACATGCATTCAATAATTGGTTTGATAAGTCAAAGGGTGTGGATGGATTCATTTAAGGCACACAACGGAAAATAGATGATTTCTAAGGTTGACACTTGGTAGAGGACTTATTTTCCCGCATACCCCGTTTCCTCTTCCCCTTTGGTGGAATATTTAATTTAAGAATCTGCCACTTGAATGGAGATGGTTAGATCTAATCTCCTACCCATAACATTATTTTAGGATCTAAACAAAGGAGTTTGCTCCAATCCACCCACACATTCATGATCCACCCTTGAATCCTCACTTTATAAATTGATCCCGATTTGTAGCAATGACCATAGCCCCTAGATTCGATCACCCTAAATATAATTCATTTAATTGTGATTGTTCCCTATCAAAAGGGATTTATGACTCCCTCCTCCATCGTTAACCCATTGAATACTAGTATCTTGATTATCCTTGATGCCACTAGGAAGCCTTCCAAATAACCTAGTCCTATGACTACCATTAAGGATAAATGTAGTAGTCAATCCTTCTAATTAATGATAACTACATATTCTACATTCCCAATCCACGTAAGGGTGGGAATCATTCCCTTTCCCATGGATTAGTTCCTCTTCAACTTGGGTGCTAAGTTGTGAGAAACTTCTATATCCTCTAGTTTCCTCTCACCATTGGAGTCCCCAAACAACTTGTGCTTATATATTATCTCTAAACCATCCTCAAGGTTGATGCCTCCCCTTAACATATGATTAATCATAATGTTTTTAATCCTCCCAAGGGCATCATGAACCTATGATAATTCAACCTTCTTCTTCCTCTTCTTTAGCCATTTACTCTCTATGAGGGAGGATACATGATCTTCAAGTGATCCAATCACCAGTTTATGTGATTAGATAGAAACATACGGTTTTCTAAGAGAAACAATATCATAATAAGAGGGTCTCAAAACAATATAATGATCCCCACAATCCTCATCCTCATTGATCTTCGGGTTTGCATGCTTAATATGATCATATAACTTGCAAGTGTTTTGTTTAAAGGATACATTAATATAGTATAGGTCTCAAGATTTGCTAATTGTCAAACTCCCATGCCTCAATGTCACTATGATCTAAGAGACCCTTTCTAAAATCTAGATCAACATAATAATAATAATAATAATAATAAATCTACCATATCATATATTCCATCCACCTCTTTTATTCATATACTCTAAATTTGTTTACCTAGATTGTTCTAAATAACCCCTACATCATATGTTCCATCCACCTCTTTTATTCATACACTCTAATTTGTTTTACCTAGATTGTTCTGAATAACCCCCAAACAATATCTCACAAAATTCCAAGGTTAGATATTGGAGTTTCACTCACATAGGAAGTATGTTTTCCTTCTCTTAGGGGAATCAATCAAATCTTGATATCCAATCATAATTAATAAGACCAAAGTGCCCCAAACGCAAATTCCCTTCTCCAATGTGTTGTCTCTACCCTGCCTACTTTTGAATATAAAAGTATTGAAGCCCCTTACTCCCATAAATATCTTGGGATTATAACATATTAGACTAATCCACACCATGTTCACCCATTTTTTGAGTTGTTTTTAAGAGATTATTTTTTCATTTTTGAGTTGATTTTAAGAGATTATTTTTGCATGGAAATATATGATAAAAGTCATTTCATTATATCACATGATTTTTTGAGCTACTATATTTTGTGAGGACAACCCTCATCTTTTCTTGAGTTTCTCAACAAAAATGGATTTTTTTTCCTTCTAAATATTCTTTATTTGGTAAAATAATTATGTCCTACCACATATTTTATGTAACATATCATGATGTGTTTCTATTAGTAGTGGGCCATATGCGAGTATGGGGACTCTGGCTTGAATGGCGGGCGAGACTCTAGTTTGAATGGCAAGCAAGACTATTAGAAACATGGAAAACGAGATTCTTGGAGTCATTGAATAGGAAAATACAAAACCTGTGAATAAGAATGTAAAATGTAGTTTCAATTGATTGGGGAGTTGTTGAGTCCCTGAACGTTTTTTTGTTGATATAGCTTGTAGTTAAAATAATGACGAAGGAAGTCTTTTCGAGTGGGACAATGTCTTTACGGATATATTAGAAGCAACAAGTTGGTCTCAAATATTTGGTGGAAGGAAGCCTCAGAGCTTAGCAAGTGGGGGTCAACTAAGGAAACTCAATTCGAAAGCTACACTTTATGGAAGTTGAGGTAAGTGCTCTTTTGATTCAAGGAGATGAGGAGCTCTCTAGGCAAGCTGAACTACTTATATCAGACTATGAATGCAGGTCTGGGAATGGTGGCAGTAGGGTTGATTTTTTTGAAGTGGTGTCAGAACTCGGTAAGAGTACGAGGTCTCATCCCAAGGACAGAAATGTTACAACCACAAAAGGCCTCGAATCCCAGCCTGGAGAGGACTTGCATCAGACAATTGATGCTACAAAGGATAGGAGGGGAGGTCAAGCAAAGGTTGTATTAGAGGAAGGAGCGTCTGTAGGTGGCCAGGAGACTCCCTCCATTCTTGGAGTACTCCCCAGGAAAAACAGGGGATCCTAGAACGGGAAGGCCTGGAAACTGAAAAAAGGCAGGCGAAAGATGGTCCTCGGAGGGAATATAGGACTGGAGGAGATCTGCAACTTGGCCTTGTGTGCTCTGGCTGGAGTGGATCCTTCTTGGAGTGGGGGAGACACCATGTCAGAAGAGGAGGTTGGGACTACTGCAACGGCGAATACTAAGGTAAGAAAGCTAAAATCTCTCTATCCTTCTTTCTACACCACATTGACTGTCCCAGAGATGGTACACTTAAATATTCTTACAAACTTCCCTCTAGTAGATTTCTCCGATTTCAACAAAAACGATAGCCCTATTATAGAGTCGGGGAGGGAAGTCGACTCACACTCGAACATGAGAACTCCCTAGTAGGCTGTAAAAACTTCCCTGGATTGTATGGATGAAGTGGGGATCTACGCGATTGATGATGGGCTGAGGACTGAGACAACATGGAGGTGTGAGACAAAAATAGGTGAGAGATCCATGGGGGAATTTATAGAGACTATGGTTCCGACCTACTGGGATATAGTGACTAAAATCCCCCACACTGTCTATGAAGGTCACACAGTGATTATCAAATGGATAGAAGTTGCAGTTACAGGAATTGTGGGAGACAAGACAACCCGACTTGAAAGAGAACTGAAGTAGGCTATATAGACAAGGGTGTCTGGGAACATATGCTTCTCCCATAAAGACCAGAAGTGCTCAGAAAAATTATCTGGAAAGCAGAGAGGTCGTAACCACTAGTGGAAATATTATCTCAGAAATCAGGGCTCTTAGAGGCATTAAATCCATTTCCAGGGATAAATAATGATTCTTCTTTCTATGAACCTTAGGGGAGTTATAGGGGCTCCAAAAATTGCATCCCTCCGTAGAGCACTAACTTTCATTTTGACGAACATTCTCTTTATACAAGAAAATATGGTTGAGGAAGTAAAATCCCAAGCTCTGGTGTCAAAAGTGCTGCCAAATTGGTATTGTTGCAGCATTGATTTTGTGGGTCGGTCGAGAGGCTTATGTGTGGCCTGGAACCCTTCAAATTTATATCTAGTTCCTTTTGTTACTTGTGTGGGCATCCTCTTGAATGGAACCCTTCACGAGGGAAATCGTTTGATTACTCTTATAAACTGTTACGACCCTTGCACTAACATGAAAGTGTTTTGGGATATGGTGGTCAACAATGGTATTCTAGACACAAAAAACCCTATTCTGTCAGAGGATCTAAACTTCACTCTGTCAACCAATGAAGTGTTGGGAGCCAAAGAAATACCAAATCCTTTGGCAGAGTACTTCAAAGAAACCTTTAGAGACCAGGGACTGGTCGACATTGTCCCTCGTGAATATGTGCCAACTTGGAGAAATGGAAGAGGAGGGTCTGAAGGTATAGCTAAAATATTGGACAGAGTTTTTATGTCATAAGATATAATGTCTTTGGTAGGGAGGTATAGAACCTAGGTAGCTTACCTCTACGTTTCATATCATGCTTTGATTGTTCTATAGATTGATGATGTCTAACGCAAAATAGCTCACCTATTCAAATTGAATCCAATCTGGTTGGAAGAGAAGTGTTTATGTGATATTATTCATACGGTCTAGAATTCTACTGAATTCAATGGTGAACCTTCAACGATGAGGAGATTGGCTGGAAAATTGATAGCCTTAAAACAAAAAGTGAGGGACTGGGAGAAAGTTCAAAAGAGGAGGAGACACTATGAATTAGTCCAAATGGAAGACGATTTAGAGAAGCTATATCTAACTAAAGCCAATGGGAATGCTTCAATGGTAGTTGATAGTCATATCAAAGTGCTAGAAGGAAAAAGGAAAAAGTTTATGCTAGATGAAGAAGAAACGTGGAGACAAAAGCGCAGATCCATTTGGTTGCATCGGGGTGACTGGAACACAAAGTTTTTCCATCATTACACTAGCCATAGAAAAAATAGGAAAGCGTTGTGGGAGATAAAAGATGAAGCTGGAAATAGTCATAGTGGATAGGAGGAACTGGAGACTATAGCGGTGAAACACTTCAAATATATTTATGTTGATACTGGACATAATTCTATTATTCAACAGGGGAGGACAGTGCAATATTACCCCTACCTTTTCACTAAAAATGATGTTCAGGAACTCGAAAAACCCTGCATGGTCGAAAAATTATTTTATGTACTCAAGAGATTTGATAAGGACAAAACTCATGGCTCGGACAAGAGGATGGTGAAATTTTTCCTCCGCTTTTTTTATTTGATCAGGGGTGACATTCTGGAAGTTGTGGAGGAGTCAAGAAGCTCTGGATTGATGGTAAGGTCTTTAAACATGAATTTTTTAGTCCTCGTACCCAAGGTGGATAATCCCTCCAGCTTTGGGGACTTAAAACCTATAGCACTATGCAACCTGACATACAAAATTATCGCAAAGACTTTAACAAATAGAATGAAATCATTCCTTTCAAAGACTTTATTAGTGGAGCAACTTGGTTTCTTAAAAGGTAGGTAGATCTTGGATGCGGTGGGAGCTGCTCAAGAATGCTTACACAACATTAAAACAAAAAAAATGAAAGCTCTAATCTTGAAATTGGATCTCCATAAGGAATATGACTGTGTAAACTGGGACTTTCTCCGGATGATACTATTAAGTATGGTCCTTAGTCTTTTGCTTACAAACTGGATTATGAGTTGTGTCAATACAACTTATTTCGCGGTCTTGGTAAATGGTGGACCTTCCCCTTTCTTCTGAAGTGGTCGAGGGCTTCGACAAGGCTACCCTTTATCCCCTTTACTATTTATTTTGGTTATGGAGGGACTTAGCTTAATGCTCAAGCAAGCACAAGACGAAGGAAAAATTATCGGGATAAAGACTTCAAGACTTATCAAGCTTATTGCCTTACTTTTTGTGGATGATGTATTGATTATGACCAGAGCTCAATTATCTTATTGGAAGGAAATTGATTACATTTTGTCTCTTTTCTGTAAAGCATCAAGATTAGTCATAAACCCACACAAATCTTCTTTTCACTACTCGAGACTGCTGGAACATGACTTGGACAACTGTAAGGCAGTTTTCCCCTTCAATTTTGTGGAGCTAAATGAAGGTTTTCATTACCTGGTTTTTTATTTAAAGCCAACAAATTACTGTTTAAAGGACTAGAGATGGCTTATTCAGAAATTTGAACGAAGGATAGGACTTTGGTGTCATCGTTGGTTATCTTCGGGAAAGAGGTATGTTCTTGTCAAATCAGTGTTAGAGAGATTTCCTATGTTATGGCTGGCTGTAGCAAATTTCCCCATCTTTGTCCTTAACAAAATCAGACGGGTGATAATTAATTTCCTGTGGTCGAGTGGTGGGTTACTAAAACATGTTCACCTTTGTAAGTGGAACGATCTTGCAAAACAAAAATCCCTTGGAAGTTGGGGTATCAAGAACCTTTACTGGTTTAGTAGGGAGTTGGCAGCAAATATCTTGTGGTGATGTATGATTAAGGATGGACTATGGCATAGGGTACTAAAGGATAAATATTTACCCTCCACTTCGGTGGTGACTTGGCTTAGAAGCATTTCTGTGAGTACAACAAAAGTATCAAATTCATAGAGAAGCCTCCTAAAATCATTTCAAGTAGTGGCTAAGTGGAAAGCTTGGAAGTCAGGATTTGGCATGTCAATAAGACTTGGATAAGATATGATACTGGGATTGGGAATCATAGATTCTCTCAGATTGAAGGGTTGCCACTACCTATTTCAGATATTAGATCGGGGGAGACAAAGTGTAGTTATGGCTTACTAGAAATCATATTCAGAGTTAGGGTTGGTAGGCACATAAGTAATAGAATGGGACAGCTTCTGTGGAGCCTTGGATCATGCCGAATTGTTTTGACAGACTCTCCAGACGAGTTAATTTGGATAGGAGGAAATGCGCCGGGGAACATCACTGCAAAAGATTCCTATGATGCCATAGCGTCAAATATTTGGAATTGCAGCAAAAAACGGTGGCACTATTCCCTCTAGAAGTGGGACCTGGCACCAAAAATTAAACTCTTTACCTGGTTGTTGCTCTAGAACATGATTCTCACTTGGGAGAATTTACAAAAAAGAGGGAAGCTTGGCTTGGGCTTTTGTGTTCTCTGCAAACAAGACTTAGAAACAACCTTACACTTGATGTTGCATTGCAATTTTACCAAACAGGTATGGAAGGAGGTGATAAAAATGCTTAATGTATGTGGTGTTTGGTCAGGTTTAAATCTGCAATGGTGTTTCAAATACTGGTGCGGGAGTCATCCAAAGTGGCACATGTTTCCTTCGATAGTTTGTTGGCAGATCTGGTTGGAAAGAAACTTGGTAATTTTTTAGCAAGGTCATGCTTCAAAGGTCTCGGTGGTCCACGTGATTATGGGTTGGTTAGGAAGATCATAGATGACAACAAAAACTATTGGGAAGACAAAAATTCCTCCGCAACTAAATGAGAGAAGACCAATTGGTTGGTTTGAAGGGACCGCTCAAAGGAGAGGGTAGACTAGTGGAGCAGGAGGAGTCATCAAGGTAAATAATCACACAAAGTATAGATGGATGTTGAATTGTGGCACAGACTCGAATACTAGAGACGAACTATTGGGAGTTTGGGCGATGTTAACCTTGGCAATCTGTGTCCACATCTATGACCTCCAGGCATTTGGGGACTCAAGGATTATCATAGACTGGATGAATAAGAAATGTGACCTTCAGGTCATGGACTTGATGTTCTGGAAAGAGTGACTAAAGGCCCTCACTAGGGAATTCTTGGCTCTCAAATTCACCCACACCTATAGAGACTTCAACCAGGGGGTGGATGAGCTCTCAAAGCAAGCCTTGGAACAACCCAAAGATCAAATACACCCGGATGGAGGACGGGCATGTGGGCTCAATTATGGAATTAAAACTCTTTTGATGAAAATTTTCCATCTTTTGCAAATCCTTGTTTCATCTGCTTGAGCTCCTTGTTGAGGAAGGGGAAGGAGTTTCTTTTTGATTGGTGACTGAATTTTCAGTTTTTTGCAGCCTGGGTCTTTTTTTTTATCTTGGACGAGATAAAGATGGTCTCTTGACCAAAGTGCTTTCATAACTGAAGGCCTAGGTGTCTTTGGACTTGTTTTTTAGCTTTTTTTTTTTACTATTATCTTCATTTTGAATTTTTCACTACATTATTTTATACTGTTTTCGAATTGCATGAAAGTTTGTTTTAGATTATATCATATTTCCCCCTTGCACTGTAACTTCCCTTTTATATATTTACTTAATATAAAGAAAAAAATTTCTAAGTGGAAAAAATAGTAATGAACCATATTAGATTTACAAGAAAAAATATGATTTTTATTTAGCTTCAATCACTTACCTTCATTATTAATATTATACTCGTCAAACATATTTCTAAAAAGACAATGTTAGAAAAAGGATCATGAATCTCTATAAAGGGCTTAAAAAAACTCATCACCTCATCCTGAATGTTCCCTAAAAGGATGGACTTGTATATTATCTTAGAAATTCCTAATTTCTTTAACTATTAATTAATTTCTTTAACTATTAATTGGGTGAAACCACATGCTTCACCACTATTTATGCATCATGCAATTTATTTTTCAATGTGAGATATTTTCAAAATTTCAAAGAATAGAACGTTTGCACAAAGAAATATCTCTTATACCTTGTTGAGTAATCAAAATATTGAACATTGGAGCACTAAGTTGAGTTTTTACTCATTATCTAATTTGATGTTAGATGGATTTCTTCTTATATTTGTCATCATCCTTGTATCTTGAAGAGTCCTTGTGTGTATGTAAGGAAAAATGTTTAGCATCTTGAAGTTAGTTTCTCTTCGTCATTAAAAAGACTTAACACATGTTTGTAAATCAAATTAATCTAAATAAATATTAATAATATACATTATCATACATACACATACATATATATGATTCCATTGTTTAAATTCTCAAGTGTATTGTATTCTTTTTATATTAATTCAACATTTATCCTCATTATCACTCCTAACATGAGTGACAACAATCATTTACATTATTATGTTCTGCACTTCTTGTAACTTATTATTTTGTACCAATAATAAATATATAATTAAATGATCTCTAATATTATGGTTTGTATTTTTTAATCAAAATTATTCATTAATTAGTAATTTACTAATATTTTATAAAATATTGATATTCTTACACTTTACTCAAATTCATCAACACACATTGCCTCAACTTATGTTCTCCAATACCAATCGAATTTGCACATACACACTGAAATTACTAGTAAACTCGTACACACTCTTAATGTTTAGTCAATATGAATTTCCAACGAATGCGATTTGTTTACATATATTATACGCATCATAAGTCGCGATGTTTGACCAATCTCACATAGTTGAAAAGGAACGAGCAACCAATAATTCATGCCTAACATTGGCCCTCTTCAACTATTATAAACAATTCATTCCTAACGATATATTAAATAACCTTGTCAAACAAATTGCTCAACATTTTAATTATTCTTCTTATTTTAAAGATTTTGACTAGTCGACATAAAAAATAATTAATTATTTTTCTTCTTATTTTAAAGACTTTGACTCGTCAACATAAAAATTGAAACATGTTCAAAGTATTTATTCTTTGTATTTCTTTTTTCATCATCACAAAAAGTTGATGTGTTGTAAAGAAATTCACGGAAATTGAACTAGT
>SNQJ01S0035453.1:25185-74200 GCA_010110895.2 Picea sitchensis | reverse complement strand
TCCTAAGGGGGATTTCAAAGGAAAACCTTTACAAGAAACCCCTGTACAAAAAATCAAGGGTAAAGGTACCAAAATACCTTTGGAGAGGGAAGATGAAATCCATGTGAAGGATTGTAAAAAACCTATGAAAAATAAAGAAAAGGCTGTTGTGCAAGAGAAGATGCATAAAAGAAATTGTTTTGAGAAGACTGATGAAACATGCAAGGAAAATCCTGTACAGATGGAAGAAAAGGATGAGAAGAAGCCTGCTGAGACTGCACATGTCCCCAACCCCCTTGGCAGCCAGACCTACAAAAGACTTATTAAGAAACTCAGGGATGCAAGGAGATAAATAACTCGTCTCAAAGCATAGGACATGGTCCACTTGGCTCAGATGAATGAGCTCATGATTGGCTACAACCATACCCTGGACTTGGCAAGGTTCACAGCGAGAAAGGCTCTCCCTCTTCATAAACATCTGAAGAATATTTACAGACAGAATAGGGGTCTCGAGGCTCACAACAGGAAGCTAAAGGCAGAACTGAAGCATTTCCAAGATGAAGTAACCCAAAAGAATTTACAGGTGTTGGTTGAGGCTTCCATTGAAGATGAAAAACCAGTAGCTAAAGAGAGCACAACTATATTAAAGAAGCCTACCAATGTTAAGAAGAAGAAGTCTACTGAGTTAGTTGAAGACACTCTTTCCACCAGAAAGAATGTGAGGCTAAGTGTTAAAATGAAAAAGTAGTTGGTAGTGGTAAACCCCATTTTTGAAAGTTGTTCCTTCTTGGGAAGGTTAACTGATATGCACATATTAAGTTTTTCCACCTATACAGGCTTCTAGGTGTTTAGCTATATGAATTTTGGAATTTTTGTCGAGTACCAGTTTCACTCAATAGTAAAAGCACCTAAGTAAATTGATTTGTCATCATGGAAGGACACAAACAACTCTACACACGTTCTGGAGTCAAAGACGTTTCATTTTGGCATAGCCACCCAAACCCTTATGCAGACGCAGTGTAGGTGGTGCTATGTAAAGGCACCGTGTAATATTTTACAGAATGCAGAATTGTTACACATGTGCTACCCACAGGCACTGCATAATATCTTACAGAGAGCAGGTTTACACACAGGCGCTACTCAATTTTGCAACAGAGGAAAAATGTATCTGCAGACATGCATCACAAGGGTGATACCTTCTCTCCTTGTTCCGTTCCAGGGGGTGCTACACATAATTGCTACCCAAGGGAGTAGCCAACAAACACCAGGGATCTAGGAAGACTAAGACAATAGTTTTGGATAAGTTAATAATGGAATAATTGACAAAAGTAGCAGTTGGCATGCAGGGGGCAACTACAAGCTACAAAGAGACACATGGAAAAATAGAATATGAGAAACAAAAGAGGATCAAACCAGTTAGAAGCATGATTGGGTTCAGTCACCAACACTTCCCTGTTTTATAACATAGGTTGTTATCTTAGTTGTTAGAATAAATAAATGTTCTAAGATTTTTAAGGAAAAGTCACCAGCTCGTACCTCCATTTGTTGCCTCCCTTTCTTGTTATAAATAGATAGATGAATTGCTTTAATGGGTTAGGATGGGTAGATCAAGGCTCCCAAGAAACTGTAATATTTTTGATAAAGTGATTGTGATCTAGTATGTACTGGACTTAAGACTTTTTGACTAATAGAAATCAGCTCCTATTTTAGACTATTTGCTTCTAATGCTAAATGTTCATATTTGAATGCTTCATATGGATGACTGTGGTAATGATATGATGGATGTTTGATCATTTTATTGTCATGGTGTTTATTTAGCTCCTTAGTTTCTAATTTCAAGAAGATCTTGTTTTAAGAAACTTTCTTCCTTTGGGCTTTTGTGGACCTGATGTTTGCAGTAGCTCTTACATTCTTCTCATTGACGTCTTCCTTCTATCCATATTTACTCCCAAACTAATGGTTGAAATTAGCCAAGACCTTATTTTTTGTTACATGTTATCCTTGTTTTTGAGTGAGGATATTATCATTCCGATTTTTTCCATTCGACCTTTCAAAAAACATTCATACTTTCACATATCACCTGATGGGTACTGGGCTTACCTTCCTTGCAATCACAAGATGAGTCCTAGTGCTAACATTTTTGGTGTTGTTTCCGGGGAACGATTTGAATACTTTTCCCTGGGCTAGAATGACAATGCTTACTATCTCTCAAGGTGCATTGGGAACTAGTATTTTGAAGATTGCATCTTGCACCCGGCGACTCCATTGATTCATCTCTTGCGCCTAAAGGCAGACATACGAGATCAAATCCATAGTTACCTTTGGTTCCACCTGAGGCTGACCCAGAGAAGATAATCAAGAAGAGAAAAGTTTCTAAAAAAGGTTTTTCGGCTGCTACTACAAGTGCTTTTGGTCAGTTGCCTGATTCCACTGTTGATACTCCAGCTGTTTTATCAAGTAATCTTCCTTTATATTCTGCTGAAGTATCTAAAAAGCTAGATTTTGAAGAGTTTCCTGTTGAATACTCTACCTTTAAAAATGAATTGAAAGAAGAAAACATTGATATATTCTCCTCCCCTGATATTGAGAAGTGTTTCAGTCTTGATAGTTTTGAAGATTTCCCTACATTAGGTTTTGCTACACCTCTCTCTATTAAAACTTTAGCTACTAAAGAAGTATAAACTTCATCTCCTTCTCATGCCTTACCATCCTCTTCCAAGACTCCACCTACTATTGTGAAGACTGAAATCCCCCCTTTATCCTTCTCTCCTTATCCTAATCTTCACACAACTAGACCTCCTTCTCCTGGTTGTCCACCTAGAATCCAAAATCAAATGGCATTTGTTAACCCCACTTCAAATAGGATGGATGCCATAGTAACTGGAAGATATACTCCTCTGGTCTTGCCTCAAAAAATGAATGCTCTTCCCTCAGGAGATTATTTGAAATACATGCCCAAGCTTACAGGAGAAGAAGATATAACAACTGAGGAACATCTTGCTACTTTCTATAGCTATGCAGATAACCAAAATAGTGAAAATGAAGATGTTTGGATGAGAGTTTTCATCCAAAGCCTTTTTGGTGAAGCTAGGAAGTGGTTTAGGGGCATGGACCCTAGATCCATTATGGGTATTGAGGCATTGGATGAAGCCTTCTTGAGGCATTGGGGTGACAAAAAGGATTTTCTGTATTATATCATTGAATTTGGATCTTTGAAAAGGAAAGAAAGAGAGTCTGTCTATGACTTTTCTAAAAGGTTTAAAAAAATGTACAAGAAGATCCCTGATGAGATCAAACCCACCGAAACCATGGAAAAAATCACTTATGCCAGTGATTTTGACTTGGAGTTTTCCCTTCTATTGAGAGAGAGAAGGTCACCTTCCTTAGTTCAGATGCAAGATGTTGCCTTAGAGGTAGAATCCAACATAATTGCTTCAGATAAGCTCAGGGGAAAATCTGACAGAGATAGGAGGAAAAACAGAGCTAAAGCTTCCACTTATCACTCTCCTATTGTTCATTCATAGGTAGATGAGTTGACAAAATTAGGAAAGTCCCTTTCTACTGAGATAGAGAAGTTAAAATCAGAAGGAAGACAACCATATAGAAATGCTTAGAACACTAAAAATAGGGGTAATTTCCGGAGACCCAACAATGCTCCCCAAACCCTTCCTAGAGATCCTAGAAACAGAGAGAGAGATGATTAGAGGATTCAAGCTCCTTTTCAGAATAATATGGTTGCTGATGAAGAAGAAGAGGAGGTATAAGTTGATCCCGAGATTCATTGTTTAGGTGATTCATCCCCATCCCCACACTTGACTCGATCCTCTTATGAGAAATCTTTAATGGATATTCAAATCAATGAGTTAAGCAAGGGAGAACAAACGAAGGAAAATGCTAGTAGATATAATCTAATATATAATAAGAATGAAGGAAAAAGTGTTGCCCCTAATCATCCTGTTCAGAAAGAAAATTCTTCCAAGACTGTGACAGTGAGTAGAAAGAAAAAAGATTCTCAAAACCCACAACTTCTGATAAAAAAATCCTCCTCCTGAAACCAAAGATATTTTGAAGCCTTCTCCCTCCTTCAGTTTTGAGAATGAGATCCAAAAAATTAAGATGCCTGTACCATTTTTGGAATTGATAAAATATGAAGAATTTAAAAAATATCCGACCAAAGTGTTACAGACTGATTCCTCTCCTAATTCCACTGATTCAATAAATCTGCAAGATGAAAAACCAGCTATGATTTTAGGCCCTTTGATAGAATATAGAGATGACTCATCCCCTCCCTTCTATACTTCTCTTAATATCCATGACAAGGCACTGCATAACTATCTTTTGGATTCAGGGGCCTCCCATAATCTTATACCAAAATATGTTATGGATGAACTTGGACTGGAAATCACCAAAACCTATCATGACTTATAATCTTTCGACTCTAGGAAAGTAAAATGTTTGGGGGTCATTAAGGATATGGTTGTGACTCTATTTCAGCTACCCATGAAAAGTATACTTATGGATGTTGTGGTGGCTGATGTTCCTCCCAAGTTTGGCATTCTCTTGTCAAGGTCTTGCATAAAACGACTTGGAGGAACCTTGCAGATGGATCTCTCATATAAAACTATCTCGATGTTTGGTGGGGAGCATAGAAGACTTTACAGAGAAGCCCAAATGGCTTACATTATTAGTGATGAAGAAAACCCTGCTAATCATCCCGTTTTTTCTCTCCATACCTTGGGGTCCAGCATTTTGCAGCTCACTGATGCTCCTGAAACTCCTCTTGAAATAAGAAAAAAGTCTGCTACCTTGTCTGAAGAACCTCCTCTAACCAATTATGTTTGGAAGATGTTATTTGATGCAGCCTCTTCTAAGGAAGGTGACGATGCTTGAGTTCTCTTTGTCTCACCAACTCAGGAAACCATATATTTTTCATACAAACTAGAATTTGAAACTACCAACAATGTGGCAGAGTATGAAGTTCTTGTTTTGGGCTTGAGAGCTGCAAAGGATATGGGGATTAAAAAATTGTTAGTATTTAGAGACGCTGAATTGATAGTCCATCAGACCAAAAATATTTTCCAAACTAAGCACCCTAGGCTTAGATCTTATAGAAATGAAGTATGGGACCTAGTGGAGAATTTTTTCTCTGAGTATGACATCTCTTTTATTCCACGAGAAGAGAATTATGTGGATGATTCTTTGGCTGTATCAGGAAGCAATTTCAGGATACCCATACCGCCAAAACTCAAGTATGATGTAGAAGTCAAATACAAGCCTTCTATACCGGACAATGTCAAATATTGGAAGGTGTTTGAAGATGATTTAGAACTTAAAAAATTTCTTGAGTTGGTTGATGAATTTGCTGCATTACACATTGATCAGGATGTTGATTCTCAAATTACTCCATATGCTGATGTTTTCTTTAACATAATTGCTAATCATCATATCGTGCAGCTTCCTAACAACCATATTCCAAAAGGACTAGTTCCTCTGTAAAAATTATTTGATGAAAATGAAGTGGTAGTAAAAGGGAAAGTGTCTATTGATGATGCTTATATAACTGAGTGCAATTTGGGAACAAAGAAGGATCCAAAATATGTCAAATTTTCAAGCAGCCTATCAAGAGAGTAGAGTGCTGAATATGTCAAATTGTTGAAGGCATTTTTTGATGCATTCGCATGGACTTATGAAGATCTATGAACTTATGACACAAATATTATAGATCACAAGATTCCATTGAAAGAAGAGACTAAGCCCTTCAGGGAAAAGTTGAGGCAAATCAATCCCATGTTACTGCCTATCATGGAGAAGGAGGTAAATAATATTTTAGATGAAAAAATTATTGTTCCTTTGAGATATTCCGAATGGGTGGCTAATTTGGTCCCTATGAGGAAAACGAATGGAGAAATCAAACTCTATGTCAATTTTCGGAATCTGAACAGACGTTCTAAAAAGGATAATTACCCTTTGCCCAAGATGAAGCATATATTACAGAGGGTGACAGGTGCAGCCCGGATGTCTATGGTTGATAGTTTTTTTGGCTACAACCAGATTTCTGTTTTGCTAGAGGATAGAGAGAACATGACTTTTACCACTCCTTGGGGTACATTCATGTACGCCAAGATGCCCTTTGGTTTGATGAACGTGGGGGAGACCTTTTAGCGAGATATGTACATAACATTTATTGGAGACAAGGACAAGTTTGTTGTTATCTACTTAGATGACATAACCGTGTTCTCTCAATCTGATGAAGAGCACTGTGATCATTTAAGAAAGGTATTCTTAAAATGCAGAAAATTTGGCCATTGCTTGAATCCGAAAAAGTCATTGTTCGCCATGAAAGAAGGAAAATTATTGGGGCATATTGTGTCAGCTAACGGAGTGAAGATTGATTCTAGCAGGGTTGAATCCATACTAACCTTAGCACTGCCTAGATCTAAAAAGGAGGTTCAATCTTTTCTAGGAAAGGTTAATTTCTTGAGAAGGTTTGTGTCGAATTTTGCTGAGTTGCTCAAGTATATCACAACCATGTTGAGGAAAGATAATGAAATCAAGTGGACTACTGAGGCTCGTAGTTCTTTTGATCAAATAAAGAAAGCTTTGACGGAAGCCCCGGTCCTAGTCAACCCAGATTACTCCAAGGATTTTCTTATTTTTTATTTTGCCTCTTTTGATACAGTAGCAACAGTTTTGTTGCAGAAGAACTCCGAAGGCTTAGAGCATCCCATTTCCTTTTCATTCGGGCTTTGAGAGATGCAGAATTAAAATATGACATTATGGATAAGCAAGCCTATGCACTGGTTAAATCTCTTAAGTCCTTCAGAGTTTATGTGTTGCATTCAAGAGTTTTTTCTTATGTTCCATCAGCTATTGTAAAATAAATTCTTATTCATCCTGATATTGACAGAAAACACAGCAAATGGATTGCTAAGATCCTTAAATTTGATTTAGAAATCAGGCCTACCAAATTGGTCAAGGGCCAGGGTTTAGCCAAGCTGTTGGCTGAATCAAATTGCTCAGTGTTGGGAGCAAATTTCATTGGCTCATGTTTAGAAAAGAAGCAGACTGAATTAAGCAACAGAGGTGCTCAAGCCAACCCTGCATTGGCAAATTGCAGTTGGTACAAGGACATTATATTTTTCTTGCATAATCTAAAAACTCCAATTGGTATGGAAAAGAACAAGGGGAGAGCATTAAAACTCAAATCGATAAAGTATTGCTTGGTTGATCAAATTTTGTATTGGAAAGATCCATTGGGAGTGCTATTGAGATGCCTAGACCTGCAAGAGGCCCAAAGGATTATGTCTGATTTTCATGACAACTTGTGTGGGGGGCATTATTTTTGGAGGACTACTGCCTACAAGATTCTCAGGGCTAGTTATTTTTGGCCTAGCTTGTTCACATATGTTTGTGTTAAGATCAGAGCATGTGTTAAATTTCATATATTTTTTGGGAAGTAGAAGCGTAAGTCTTTTCCATTAAAGCTCGTAGCAGTTTCAGAACCTTTTCAACAATGGGGCTTATATTTTATCGAGGAAATGCATCCCGCTTCTAGTGGCCAACATAGATGGATCTTGACTGCCATAGATTATTTCACGAAGTGGATAGAGGCTATCCCTACCAGGAATGTTTCTCACAAGGTGATCATTGGTTTCCTTGAAGACATTATAACAAGGTTTGGCTGTTCAAACAGAATTGTCACTAACAATGCTCCATCCTTCAAGGTTGAGCCATTGATTCAATTCTGTGAACAATATGATATCACATTGATTCATTCAACCCCTTATTATCCAGAGGGAAATGGGCTTGCAAAATCCTCAAACAAAAGTCGTATAAAGATTTTTAAGAAGCTCTTGGAGGATAACAATAAGGCATGGGATTCAAAACTTAAGTTTTTTTTTGGGCTGACAGAGTGACAACAAAGATGGCCTTGAGAATTTCTCCTTTCTAGTTGGTATATGGAGTTGAGGCCGTTTTTCCGTCTCAACTCTCCTTGCCTCTTGCAAAATTCTTCAAAGAATATCAAGGGGAGCTAGATGATATGATCAGGAGGATTCAACAACTGGTTGAAGTGAAGCAGACTCGGGAGCAGCTGGTAGATAAGGCATACGATCATCAAATGAATATCAAGCAGGCATTCGATAAGAAGGTGAAAAAAGAGGATTTCCAATAGGGCGATCTGGTGCTCAAGTGGGATGCACCAAGGTAGGATAAAGACAAGCACAGTAAATTTGAATCTTTATGGATAGGTGCTTTCAAAATCTTTGAGGTATTCCCTAAGAACAGTTTCAAGTTGCAAAATATGGAGAATGAAGAGGTTTTTGGTGGCCCTGTAAATGGGCATTTCCTGAAAAAGTACTTTGCTTGAGCCGAGAGTGGTTCTTTACATCATTGTAAATATCATTTTCTTTTAGTTTTGTGTTCCAATAACTAACACCATATCCCTAGGATAAGGCACTGAATCTACTCATTCTTGGCAACCCGTAGGGGGCATGCCATCCCCTGAGGTGCCAATGTTATCACACTAATTCGCCTTGGGTCTCTTAGTTTGTTTTTGTTAAAAAAAGGAANTTAAAAACCTTAGATTCTTATTTTCTCTTTAAAATGAATTTCTCATCCATCAAATGTTAATTATGATAGGACCCCTTAATATGACTAAACCTTTGAGTCATAGCTCATGTGTCGATCCACAATTCAATTTTTTATCCTTAAACCCTTATGATCTCACGGTCTATTCTTTTTGTCCCCTCTCGTGATTCATCCCTAGGTTGATACCTCCCATGACCAGGCTGATGTGACACACCTCTCTCATCACTCATGACCTCACATGCATACCTCATCATCCCCACTCACCTATCCAATCATTTTTGAATTGGAGAACGCTGCCCACTCAGCAAGAATTTTTGTAGCGTCTGTCACAATTATCATGCACCCACTCCAAGTCATGATTTCCACGACTGATACCTTAACCCTTGTTTTCAGTGCCTGAAGTTGGTTGAAACACTTTCAAAAGATCTTGCATTTATGATTAGGGATGATTTTAAGGATGGAAATTTATCTTAAAATGTAGAAACCTTGGCGAATCTTACTAATCCTTCATATGCCAACTATAAATGTTCAACGATATTTTTGTAAAAATATTCATAGTTCTAAGGATTTTCTATATTTTTTATAAAAGTTTGGCGATTTTTAAGGTAAAATAGTTTTATCCTATAGAATTTGGGTGAATCATTTTTAAACTAGCTAATCTCATTTTTGGAAAAACCATGGAATATTAGCCCATGAGCGAAATTTAGCCCCTAAAATCATCCATGTAATTATGATCCTTGGTAGCGGTTTCTAAATTTGAAAAGTTTAGCAGTGATGCACTGCGTAAGGTTTCCAGTTCAGTTCAGACGATCACTTGTCTACTAAATCTGATGCTGTGAGAGATTTCAGGGCTAAAGTTTCCTCAATCTCACCCTAAGTTTGCACTGAGGAGATCAACAGTTGTCGACTTCACATGTATCCTGTGCAACCTGCTTCGCATATTAATTTTCATAGGATATTTGTGCTTGGGTTTTGGTTTGCTAAGCTTGCAGGGTAGTATGGGAGCCATATTTGCATTCCTGTAAACATCTTCGCTCGTATCCATAGTCTGATTATTGTGTTTAGTCATAGCCTTTGAAAGTCAAAGGCCTGGAATAGCCCATCCTTTATGTATGCGTTGCGCTACGTAGAGGCGCTACTCAAACCTCTCTGATTATCCTTGGCTTCTTTTCATCCTGTACGAAGAGTCAGTTCGGAATTACTTCCTCACATTCTACACTCTGAAAATCTGTATGAGCCTAAAAGTCCATTTCTCATAGCCAAGTTCATTTTCTAAGAACTGTTAATTTGGAGGGCCATCCTTGTGATTTTGAGACTTAAATTGAAGTTTTCTAGTCAATAACATCCCTTATAGCTTCTTAAGAACCCTCTTTCTGAGTCATGGAGACCCCTTAGTCGAAGAAAGCACACAAAGGTGGCAAGATAGTTCGCATAGAACCTGTGGACATGCACCTTTTTGACATAGAACCCATGGCAAGGGAAATGTTTCGAAGAGAAAGTTGCCTCTCTTTCTACCAGAACATGGAGAGAGGCCACTCAGAAGTAGAAAAACAATTTGCACTAAATTTTGATGGCAATAAAACCAGAGTTGGAGATTTGCAATTTGAGGTGACTGAAGCCTCCATCTCAGCTGCAACAGGGATTCACATTTTAAGATAAAATTGGTTCAAGGCCATTGTATTGAGTTCACCATTCGTTAAAGATATTTTCAAGCCTGAATACCAAGCCAATGATTTATCTAAGAATGTGCCAAGGAACCAGTTGATTTACTAGTTTGACAGAATGTTGAAAATCATACAGAGATATTTTAGTTGTGAAAATCATATAGATATTTCTCACCACCACCTCCACCAGGTTTATAAGAAGTTCCATATTCTACCAAGGTGACATCAAAAAAAGGGAAGAAGCTTCTCTTTTCCTTTCCTTCTTCGGCAGCTGAAATCAAAGGTAAAAGACCTTTCACCAGGTCATCGATTCCTAAGGGGGATTTCAAAGGACAACCTTTACAAGAAACCCATGTACAAAAAATCAAGGGTAAAGGTACCAAAATACCTTTGGAGAGGGAATATGAAATCCCTATGGAGGATTGTAAAAACCTATGAAAAATAAAGAAAAGGCTGTTGTGCAAGAGAAGATGCATAAAGGAAAAGGTTTTGACAAGACTGATGAAACATGCAAGGAAACTCCTGTATAGATGGAAGAAAAGGATGAGAATAAGCCTGGTGAGACTGCACATGTCCCCAACCCCCTTGGCAGCCAGACCTACAAAAGACTTATTAAGCAACTCAGGGATGCAAGGAGAGAAATAGCTCGCCTCAAAGTAGAAGACATAACCCACTTGGCTCAGATGAATGAGCTCATGACTTGCTACAACCATACCCTGGACTTGGCAAGGTTCGCAGTGAGAAAGGCCCTGCCTATTTGTAAACAACTGAAGAATATTCACAGACAAAACAGGGGTCTTCGAGCTCATAACAGGAAGCTAAAGGCAGAACTGAAGCATTTCCAAGATGAAGTAACCCAAAATAATTTATAGGTGTTGGTTGAAGTTTCCATTGAAGATGAAAAACCACTAGCTAAGGAGAGAACAACTATACTAAAGAAGCCTACCAATGTTGAGAAGACAAAGTCTACTGAGTTAGTTGAAGACACTATTTCCACCAGGAAGAGTGTGAGTCTAAGTGTTAAAATGAAAAAGTAGATGGTAGTGGTAAACCCCATTTTTGAAAGTTGTTCCTTCTTGGGAAAGTTAAATTATATGCACATATTAAGTTTTTCCACCTATACAGGCTCCTAGGTGTTTAGCTATATGAATTTTGGAATTTTTGCCAAGCACCAGTTTCACTCATTGGTAAAAGCACCTAAGTAAATTGATTTGTCATCATGGAAGGACACAAACATCTCTACACAAGTTCAGGAGTCAAAGACGCTACATTTTGGGATAGCCACCCAAACCCTTATGCAGATGCAGCATGGGAGGCGTTGCATAAAGGCACTGCATAATATTTTACAGAATGCAGAATTGTTACACATGCGCTACCCACAGGCGATGCATAATATCTTACAGAGAGCAGGTTTACACATAGGCGCTACTCAATTTTGCAACAAAGGACAAATGTAGCCACAGACATGCAGCATAAGGGCGCTACCCACATGCGCTACAGGAGCTGAGCAACAAAAGAGGATCAAAGAATTTAGAAGCATGATTGGGTTCAATCACCAACACTTCCCTGTTTTATAGCATAGGATGTTATCTTAGTTGTTAGAATAAATAAATGTTCTAATATTTTTAAGGAAAAGAGGCTAGCTTGTACCTCCATTTTTTGCCTCCCTTTCTTGTTATAAATAGATAGATGAATTGCTTTAATGGGTTCGGATGGGTAGATCAAGCCTCCCAAGAAATTGTAATATTTTTGATAAAGTGATTGTGATCTAGTATGTACTGGACTTAAGACTTTTTTACTAATAGAAATCAACTCCTATTTTAGACTATTTGCTTCTAATGCTAAATGTTCATATTTGAATGCTTCATATGGATGACTGTGGTAATGATATGATGGATGTTTGATCATTTTATTGTCATGGTGTTTATTTAGCTCCTTAGTTTCTAATTTCAAGAAGATCTTGTTTTAAGGAACTTTCTTCCTTTGGGATTTTGTTGACCTGATGTTTGCAGTAGCTCTTACATTCTTCTTATTGAAGTCTTCCTTCTATCCATATTTACTCCCAAACTACTGGTTGAAATTAGCCAAGACCTTATTTGTTGTTACATGTTAGCCCTGTTTCTGAGTGAGGATATTATCATTTTGAGTTTTTCCATTCGACCTTTCAAAAAACATTCATACTTTAACATATCACCTGATGGGTACTGGGATTACCTTCCTTGGAATCACAAGATGACTCCTAGTGCTAACATTTTTGGCGCTATTGACGGTGAACGATTTGAAGAATTTTCCTTGGGATAGAATGACAATGCTTACTAGCTCTCAAGGTGCATTGGGACTTAGTATTTTGAAGATTGCATCTTGCACATGGTGACTCCATTGATTCATCTCTGGCGCCTAAAGGTAGACACATGAGATCAAATCCACAGTTACCTTTGGTTCCATCCAAGGCTGACCCAGAGAACATAATCAAGAAGGGAAAAGCTTCTAAAAAATGTTTTTCTACTGCTACTACAAGTGCTTCTGGTCAGTTGCCTGATTCCACTCTTGATACTCCAGTTGTTTTATCAAGTAAGCTTCCTTTATATTCTGTTGAAGTATCTAAAAAGCTAGATTTTGAAGAGTTTCCTATTGAATAATCTACCTTTGAAACTGAATTGAAAGAATAAAACATTGATATATTCTCCTCCCCTGATATTGAGAAGTGTTTCAGTCTTGATAGTTTTGAAGATTTCCTATGTTAGGTTTTGCTACACCTCTCTTTGTTAAAACTTTAGCTACCAAAGAAGTAGGAACTTCATCTCCTTCTCAGACCTTACCATCCTCTTCCAAGACTCCACCTACTGTTGTGAAGACTGAAATCCCAAATTAGTAAAGTCCCTTTCTACTGAGATCGAGAAGTTAAAATAAGAAGGAAGACATCCATATAGAAATGCTCAGAACAATAAAAATAGAGGTAATTTCCGGAGACCCAACAATGCTCCCCAAATCCTTCCTAGAGATCCCAGAAATAAAGAGAGAGATGATTAGAGGATTCAAGCTCCGTTTCAAAATTATCTGGTTGTTGATGAAGAAGAAGAGGAGGTAGAGGCTGATCCTGAGATTCATTGTTTAGGTGATTCATCCCCATCCCCACACTTGACTCAATCCTCTTATGAACAATCTTTAATGGATATTCAAATCAATGAGTTATGCAAGGGAGAACAAACAAAGGAAAATGCTAGTAGATATAATCTAAGATCTAAGAAGAATGAAGGAAAAAGCACTGCCCCTAATCAACTTGTTCAGAAAGAAAATTCTTCCAAGACTGTGATAGTGAGTAGCAAGGAAAAAGATTCTCAAAACCCGCAACTTTTGATCAGAAATCCTCCTCCTGAAACCAAAGATATTTTGAAGCCTTCCCCCTCCTTCAATTTTGAGAATGAGATCCAGAAAATTAAGATCCTTGTACCATTTTTGGAATTGATAAAAAATGAAGAATTTAAAAAATATCTGACCAAAATGTTACAGCTCGATGCCTCTCCTAATTCTACTGATTCAATAAATCTGCAAGATGAAAAACCAGCTGTGATTTTAGGCCCTTTGATAGAAGACAGAGATGACTCATCCCCTCCCTTCTATACTTCTCTTAATATCCATGACAAGGTGCTACATAACTGTCTTTTGGATTCAGGGGCCTCCCAAAATCTTATGCCAAAATCTATTATGGATGAACTTGGACTGGAAATCACAAAAACCTATCATGACTTATATTCTTTCGACTCTAGAAAAGTAAAATGTCTGGGGGTCATTAAGGATATGGTTGTGACTCTATTTCAGCTTCCCATGAAAAATATACGTATGGATGTTGTGGTGGCTGATGTTCCTCCCAAGTTTGACATGCTCTTTTCAAGGTCTTGCATAAAACGACTTGGAGGAACCTTGTAGATGGATCTCTCATATGCAAATATCCCGGTGTTTGGTGGGGAGCATAGAATACTTTACAGAGAATCCCAGTTGGCTTACATTATTAGTGATGAATAAAACCTTGCTAATCATCCCATTTTTGCTCTCGATACCGATTTGGGGTCCAACATTTTGCATCTCACTGATGCTCCTGAAACTCCTCTTGAAATAAGAAAAAAGTATGCTACCTTGTCTGAAGAACCTCCTCTATCCAATTCTGTTTGGAAGATGTTTTTTGATGGAGCCTCTTCTAAGGAAGGTGTCGGTGTTCGAGTTCTCTTTGTCTCACCAAATCAAGAAACCATATCTTTGTCATACAAACTAGAATTTGAAACTACCAACAATGTGGCAGAGTATGAAGTTCTTGTTTTGGGCTTGAGAGCTGCAAAGCATATGGGGATTAAAAAATTGTCAGTATTTGGAGATGTTGAATTGATAGTCCATCAGACCAAAAATCTTTGCCAATCTAAGCACCCTAGACTTATATCTTATAGAAAAGAAGTATGGGACCTAGTGGAGAATTTTTTCTCTGAGTATGACATCTCTTTTATTCCATGAGAAGAGAATTATGTTGCTGATTCTTTGGTTGTATCAACAAGAAATTTCAAGATACCCATACTGCCAAAACTCAAGTATGATGTAGAAGTCAAATACAGGACTTCTATACCGGACAATGTCAAATATTGGAAGGTGTTTGAAGATGATTTAGAACTTAAAAAATTTCTTGAGTCTGTTGATGAATTTGCTGCATTACACATTGATCAGGATCTTTATTCTAAAATTACTCCATATGTTGATGTTTTCCTTAACAGAATTGCTAATCATCATATCGTGCAGCTGCCTAGCAACCATATTATTAAAGGACTAGTTCCTTTGGAAAAATTATTTGATGAAAATGATGTGGCAGTAAAAGGGAAAGTGTCTACTGAAGATTCTGATATAACTGAGTGCAATTTAGGAACAGAGAAGGATCCAAAATATGTCAAGTTGTCAAGCAGCCTATCAAGAGAGAATAGGGCTGAATATGTCAAATTGTTGAAGGAGTTTGCTTATGTATTCGCATGGACTTACGAAGATCTTCGAACTTATGACACAAACATTATAGAGCACAAGATTCCATTAAAAGAAGAGACTAAGCCCTTCAGGCAAAAGTTGAGGCAAATTAATCCCATGTTACTGCTTGTCATGGAGAAGGAGGTAAAAAATATTTTATATGCAAAAATTATTGTTCCTTTGAGATATTTCGAATGGGTAGCTAATTTGGTCCCCGTGAGGAAAAAGAATGGAGAAATCAGACTCTGTGTCAATTTACGGAATCTGAACAAAAGTTCTAAAAAGGATAATTACCCTTTGCCCAAGATGGATCATATATTATAGAGGGTGATAGGTGCAGCCCGAATGTCTATGGTTGATGGTTTTTCTGGCTACAACCAAATTTCTGTTTTGCCAGAGGATAGAGAGAAGACAACTTTTACCACTCCTTGGGGTACATTCATGTACGCCAAGATGCCCTTTGTTTTGATGAATGCGGGGGTGACCGTTCAACGAGCTATGGACATAGAATTTATTGGAGACAAGGACAAGTTTGTTGTTATCTACTTAGATGACATAACCGTATTCTCTCAATCTGATGAAGAGCACTGTGATCATTTAAGAAAGGTATTCTTAAAATGCAGAAAATATGGCCTCTCCTTGAATATGAAAAAATTCATTGTTCGCCATGAAAGAAGGAAAATTATTGGGGCATATCGTGTCAGCTAAGGGAGTGAGGATTGATTCCAGGAGGGTTGAAACCATACTAACCTTAGCACTGCATAGATCTAAAAAGGATGTTCAATCTTTTCTAGGAAAGGTTAATTTCTTGAGAAGGTTTGTGTCGAATTTTGTTGAGTTGCTCAAGTATATCACAACCATGTTGAGGAAAGATAATGAAATCAAGTGGACTACTAAGGCTAGTAGTTCTTTTGATCAAATAAAGAAAGCTTTGATGGAAGCCCCGGTCCTAGTCAGCCCAGACTACTCCAAGGACTTTCTTATTTTTTCTTTTTCCTCTTTTGATACAGTAGCAACAGTTTTGTTCTAGAAGAAATCTAAAGGATTAGAGCATCCCATTGCCTTTTTTAGCCAGGCTTTGAGAGATGCAGAATTAAAATATGACATTATGGATAAGCATGCATATGCACTAGTTAAAGATCTTAAGTCATTCAAAGTTTATGTGCTGCATTCAAGAGTTATTGCTTATGTTCCATCAGCTATTATAAAATAAATTCTTAATCATCCTGATATTGACGAAAAACACAACAAATGGATTGCTAAGATCCTTGAATTGGATTTAGAAATCAAGCCTACCAAATTGGTTAAAGGCCAGGGTTTAGCCAAGTTGTTGGCTGAATCAAATTGCTCAGGGTTGGGAGTAAATTTCATTGGCTGATGTTCAGAAAAGAAACAAAATGAATTAAGCAACAGAGGTGCTCAAGCCAGTCCTGCATTGACAAATTGCAGTTGGTACAAGGACATTATATTTTTCTTGCAGAATCTACAACCTCCAAGTGGTATGGAAAAGAACAAGGGGAGAGCATTAAAACTCAAATCGATAAAGTATTGCTTGGATGATCAAATTTTGTATTGGAAGGATCCATTGGGAGTGCTATTGGGATGCCTAGACTCGCAAGAGGCCCAAAGGATTATGTATGATTTTCATGACAATTTTTGTGGGGGGCATCATTTTTGGAGGACTACTGCCTACAAGATTCTCAGGGCTGGGTATTTTTGGCCTATCTATTCACATATGTTTGTGTTAAGATCAAAGCATGTGCTAAATGTCAGAAATTTTCTGGGAAGCAACAACTTAAGTCTTTGCCATTAAAGCCCGTAGTAGTTTCAGGACCTTTTCAACAATGGGGATTATATTTTATTGGGGAAATTCATCCCATTTCCAGTGGCCAACATAGATGGATCTTGACTGCCACAAATTATTTCACGAAGTGGATAGAGGCTATCCCTACCAGGAATGCTTCTCACGAGGTGATCATTGGTTTCCTTGAAGACATTAGAGCAAGGTTTGGCTGTCCGAACATAATTTTCACTGACAACGCTGCATCCTTCAAGGCTGAGCCATTGATTCAGTTCTGTGAACAATATGAGATCACATTGATTCATTCAACCCCTTATTACCCATAGGGAAATGGGCTTGCAGAATCCTCAAACAAAAGCCTTATAAAGATTGTTAAGAAGCTCTTGGAGGATAACATAAGGGCATCGGATTCAAAACTCAAGTTTTCTTTGTGGGCTGACAGAGTGACAACAAAGAGGGCCTTGGGACTTTCTCCTTTCCAGTTGGTATATGGAGTTGAGGCCGTTTTTCCCTCTCAACTCGCCTTGCCTGTTGCAAAATTCTTCCAAGAATATCAAGGGGAGCCAAATGATATGACCAAAAGGATTCAACAACCAATTGAAGTGCAACAGACCCTAGAGCAGCTAGTAGATAAGGCATATGATCATCAACTGAATATCAAGAAGGCATTCAAAAAGAAGGTGAAAAAAGAGGATTTCCAATTAGGCGATCTGGTGCTCAAGTGGGATGCTCTGAGGTAGGATAAAGGAAAGCATAGTAAATTCAAAGATTTATGGATCGGTCCTTTCAAAATCTCTGAGGTATTCCCTAATAACACTTTCAAGTTGCAGAATATGGAGAATCAAGAGGATTCTGGTGGCACTGTAAATGGGCATTTCCTGAAAAAGTACTTTGCTTGAGCCGGGAGTGGCTCTTTACATCATTGTAAATATCATTTTATTTTAGTTTTGTGTTCCAATAACTGACACAATAGCCCTAGGATAAGGCACTGAATCTACTCATTGTTGGTAGCTCGCAAGGGGGCATGCCATCCCCTGTGGAGCCAATGTTATCACACTAAGTCGCCTAGGGTCTCTTAGTTAGTTTTTGTTAAAAAAAGAAAAATTTTAAAAACCTTAGATTCTTATTTTCTCTTTAAAATGAATTTCTCATCCATTAATTGTTAATTATGATAGGACCCCTTAGGATGACTAAACCTTTGCGTCATATCTCATGTGTTGATCCACAATTCAATTTTTGGTCCTTAAACCCTTATGAGCTCATGGTCTATTATTTGTGTCCCCTCTCGTGATTCATCCCTAGGTTGATACCTTCCATGACCAGGCTGATGTGACACACCTCTCTCATCACTCATGACCTCACATGCATGCCCACTCAACAAGCATTTCCGTAGCACCTGTCATGATTATCATGCACCCACTCCAAGTCATGATTGCCATGACTGATACCTTAACCCTTGTTTTCAGTGCCCAAAGTCGGTTGAAATGCTTTCAAAAGATCTTGCATTTATGATTAGGGATGATTTTAAGGATGGAAATTTATTTTAAAATGTAGAAACCTTGGCGAATCCTACTAATCCTTCATATGCCAACTATAAATGTTCAATCATATTTTTGTAAAAATATTCATAGTTCTAAGGATTTTATATAGTTTTAATAAAAAAAATTATGATTTTTAAGGTAAAATAATTTTATCCTATAGAATTTGTTCGAATAATTTTTAAAATAGCGAATCTCATTTTTCAAAAAACCATGGAAAATTAGCCCATGAGCGAAATTTATCCCCTAAAAGCATCCCTATTTTTGATCCTTGGTAACGGTTTCTAAATTTGAAAAGTTCAGCAGTGATGCACTGTGTAAGTTTGCTAGTTCAGTTCAGATGATCGCTTGTCCACTAAATCAGATGCTGTGAGAGATTTCAGGGCTGAAGTTTCCTCAATTTCACCCTAAGTTCGCACTGAGGAGATCAACAGTTGTCGAATTCACAGGTATCCTGTGCAACGTCCTTCACATATTAATTTTCATAGGAGATTTGTGCTCAGGTTTCGGTTTTCTAAGCTTGCAGGGTAGTATGGGAGCCATATTTGCATTCCTGTAAAGATATTCACTCGTATCCATAGTCTGATTATTGTGTTTAGTCATAGCCTTTGAAAGTCAAAGGCCTGAAATAGCCCATCCTCTATGTATGTGTTGCGCTATGCAGAGGCATTGCTCAAACCTCTCTGATTATCCTTGGCTTCTTTTCATCTTGTAAGAAGAGTTGGTTCAGAATTACTTCCTCATAGTCTACACTCTGAAAACCTGTATGAGCCTGAAAGTCCATTTCTCATAGCCAAGTTCATTTTCTAAGCACTGTTAATTTGGAGGGCCATCCTTGTGCTTTTGAGACTTAAATTGAATTTTTTTGGTCAATAGCATCCCTTCCAACTTCTTAAGAACCCTCTTTCTGAGTCATGGAAACCCCTCAGTCGAAGAAAGAAAACAAATGTGGCAAGATAGTTCAAACAGAACCTGTGGACATGCTCCTTTTTGACACATAACCCATGGCAAGGGAAATGTTTCGAAGAGAAGGAGGCCTCTCTTTCTGTCAAAACATGCATAGAGTCCACTCAGAAGTAGAAAAAAAATTTGCACTAAATTTTGATGGAAAGAAACCAGAGTTGGAGATTTGGAATTTTAGGTGACTGAAGCCTCCATCTTAGCTGCAACAGGGATTCCCATTTCAGGAGAAAATTGGTTCGAGGCCATGGTATTGAGTTCACCTTTCGTTAAAGATATTTTCAAGCCTGAATACCAAGCCAATGATTTATCTAAGAATGTGCCAAGGAACCAGTTCATTGACCAGTTTGAATTTTTTTTAAAAATCATACAGAGATATTTTAGTTTTGAAGGGAGATTTAACACCCTGTACCATTACCACATAAGTTTGTTGTTGCATTTTACTGGTAAGGTTCAAATGAATATTCCATATTACCTTCTGAGAAGTATAGGTAAAATGGAAGATAGGGTGCAAGCCAAATCCAAGGATATGGACTCCAGTCTTTTCCACTCTGAACTTATCAGGATGCTTGTCTCTGAAGAGTTGGGAAAGAAAGAGATCTCCTGGGAGAATTTTTTTGGTCTCTTCTCACTTTAAGCTGGACCTGACACCTACCCCCCAATCACAAATTGCAGTATCTTCATCACCTACCAGTACTAAAACAGGGATCAAAAAGAATATAAAGGGTAGAGTCCCTGTTTCAGAGATCAATAAGCAGGTCAGAGAAGCTGAGGAGGAGGTATGTCCTTCCCCACATAGAGATTTCTCACCACCACCTCCACCAGGGTTTGAAGAAGTTCCATCTTCTACCAAGGTGACATCAAAAAAAGGGAAGAAGCTTCTCTTTCCCTCTCCTTCTTCAACAACTGAAATCAAAGGTAAAATACCTTTCACCAGGTCATCAATTCCTAAGGGGGATTTCAAAGGATAGCCTTTACAAGAAACCCCTCTATAGAAAATCAAGGGTAAAGGTACCAAAAGACCTTTGGAGAGGGAAGATGAAATCCCTGTGAAGAATTGTAAAAAACCTATGAAAAATAAAGAAAAGGTTGTTGTGCAAGAGAAGATGCATAAAGGAAAGGGTTTTGAGAAGACTGATGAAACATGCAAGGAAACTCCTATACAGATGGAAGAAAAGGATGAGAAGAAGCGTGCTAAGACTGCACATGTCCCCAACCCCCTTGGCAACCAGACCTACAAAAGACTTATTAAGCAGCTCAGGGATGCAAGGAGAGAAATAGCTCGTCTCAAAGCTTAAGAAATGGTCCACTTGGCTTAGATGAATGAGCTCATGACTAGCTACAACCATACCCTGGACTTGGCAAAGTTTGTAGTGAGAAAGGCCCTGCCTCTTCGTAAACAACTTAAGAATATTTACAGATAGAACAAGGGTCTCCAGGTTTAGAACAGGAAGCTAAAGGTAGAACTGAAGCATTTCCAAGATGAAGTAACCCAAAAGAATTTACAGCTGTTGGTTGAGGCTGCCATTGAAGATGGAAAACCAGTAGCTAACAAGAGCACAACTATACTAAAGAAGCTTACCAGTGTTAAGAAGAAGAAGTCTACTGAGTTAGTTGAAGACACTCTTTCCACTAGGAAGAGTGTGAGGCTAAGTGTTAAAATGAAAAAGTAGTTGGTAGTGGTAAACCCCATTTTTCAAAGTTGTTCCTTCTTGGGAAGGTTAACTGATATGCACATATTAAGTTTTGCCACCTATACAGGGTTCTAGGTGTTTAGCTATATGAATTTTGGATTTTGTTCCAAGTACCAGTTTCACTCATTGGTAAAAGCACCTAAGTAAATTGATTTTTCATCATGGAAGGACACAAACAACTCTACACACGTTCAGGAGTCAAGGACACTACATTTTGGCATAGCCACCCAAACCCTTATCCAGACGCAATGTAGGTAGCGCTATGTAAAGGTGCTGCATAATATTTTACAGAATGCAGAATTGTTACACAGTCACTACCCACAGGCGTTGCGTAATATCTTACAGAGAGCAGGTTTACACACATGCGCTACTCAGTTTTGCAACATAGGACAAATGTGGCCACGGACATCCAACACAAGGGCACTACCTTCTCTCCTTGTTCCATTCTAGGGGGCGCTACACAGAATTGCTACCCAAGGGAGTAGCCAACAAACACCAGGGATCTAGGAAGACTAAGCCAAAAGTTTTGGATAAGTTAATAATGGAATAAATGACAGAAGTAGCAGTTGGCGTGCAGGGGACAACTACAAGCTCCAAAGAGACACATGGAAAAACAGGAGCTGAGCAACAAAAGAGGATCAAAGTAGTTAGAAACATGATTGGGTTTAGTCACCAACACTTCCCTGTTTTATAGCATGGGCTGTTATCTTAGTTTTTAGAATAAATAAATGTTATGGGATTTTTAAGAAAAAGAGGCCAACTTGTACCTCCAGCTGTTGCCTCCTTTTCTTGTTATAAATAGATATATGAATTGCTTTAATTTGTTCGGATGGGTAGAGCAAGGCTCCCAAGAAACTGTAATATTTTTGATAAAGTGACTGTGATCTAGTATGTATTGGACTTAAGACTTTTTGACTAATGGAAATCAACTCCTATTTTAGACTATTTGCTTCTAATGCTAAATGTCCATATTTGAATGCTTCATATGGATGACTGTGGTAATGATATGATGGATGTTTGATCATTTTATTGTCATGATGGTTATTTAGCTCCTTAGTTTCTAATTTCAAGAAGATCTTGTTTTAAGAAACTTTCTTCCTTTGGGATTTTGTGGACCTGATGTTTGCAGTAGCTCTTACATTCTTCTCATTCAAATCTTCATTCTATCCATATTTACTCCCAAACTACTGGTTGAAATTAGCCAAGACCTTATTTGTTGTTACATGTTAGCCCTGTTTCTGAGTGAGGATATTATCATTCTGAGTTTTTCCATTTGACCTTTCAAAAAACATTCATACTTTCACATATCACCTAATGGGTATTGGGCTTACCTTCCTTTCAATCAGAGGGTGACTCCTAGTGCTAATACCTTGGACAACAAGAAAATGGAATATCAATCCCCCATGATTGAAGTGGAAGGTAATCTTTATAACCATCCCGTAAAAATTTTAATTGATTCTGGAGCTAGCCATAGTTACATAAAATATAACATTGTTGAAATGTTTCACTTGCAAAAGACTAAGCATAATAAATCTTGGTTAGTTCAATTAACCATAGGGGCTAAGAGGAAAATCAATGAGTTGATTAAATATTTTCCGATAGACATGAATGGACTAAACAAAAAGGTAGATGTAAACATCATTCCATTGGGTTCATATGATTGTCTGATTGTCATGGATTGGTTGGAAAAACACCATGTTGTCCTAGACTATTATAACAAGACAATCACATGTCTTGATGAACAAGGGAAGGAAGGAAAGGTTCAAGGCATTCCAAGGGTTCTAGTTTTTTGATAAATTTTAGAGATGTAGTTGAAAAATATATTCAGAAAGGGATGTCATATTTATGCAACTCATATGGAAGAGGTAGTCAGAGGTAAAGTGGCAAGCATTGAAGACCATCGAATATTGAGGGATTTTGAAGATGTTCTTAGAGAAATTCTAGGATTTCAACCAAAGAGAGACATGGATTTCTCTATTGATTTGGTGTCAAGAGTGTTGATAGGTTGGATTGGTTGTCATTGATGTCAACCCTTGAAGAAATTTCAGTAGAAAATTATGGTAGCCCCATAGGGGTGGCTAAGGAACCCAAGTTTGGATGAGAAATAAAGACATGCAGATCAATGAATTTTCATGTAAGACTATCATAGATGGATAGTACATGTCGTTCCATTTATGATGATATGTGGTATGTCACGTAGTTCCTCATGGTTGGGGAGATATGGCTTAGTGAAGTTGGAGGACCCATCATGAATATTCTAGAAGCCCGTAGAAGGTCAACAAAGAAGTCAATTATTCTAGAATCTCCTAGAAAGTAATCAAGAAGTTTACTAGTCAAAGTGGTTGTAACTAGGATTTAATCATGAGTAAATTTGTTGAAATAAGAAAATAATAAAAAATAAATTAGTTGCAATAAGAAGTGGTGAGTTTACTAATTATGGGTAAAGTAGTTGCAACAAGAAAGTGGGTTATCCCTAAATGAGGGAAGTTGGGTAAAAACGTTAGAAGATGACCACTAAAGGAAGGCACTTTGAGAGTATAAATAAGAGAGAAAGAGACTCCCATTATCACCTATTGAGAACATTGAATATCTATCTTATGAAAGGTTTATTGTAGGTACTCATTGATACATCTGAACTTGCGCAAGTCTGAGGTAGCGAAGGAAGAGTGATGGAAAAGTTTCATATTTGCAAACAAGAGCAGGAAATTCATGAAAAACCTCGATTAGGGTCATCACTATGGGTCATAGAGTAAATGTCCAGTGAGGTATCCCCGTGGGTTTCCTATAGCATGTAATGCGAGGCCCCGCTTAACACCCTTCTCCGTCATGCAAGGAACTACCAGATCTGAAGATTGAGGAGTGAATTTGGTTACAGAATCTGTAGAGAGGCTACATGACGTGTGACAATGTTCAGGTACAACAAATCTATCTATAGGATCAAAAGGTATGTTATATGCTTGTTTCTAGTTGGATATTGGTGATTGTGTGAGATATGGTTATGGGAGATTGAATATTTTCCCCGGAGGTACTAATGGATATATGATACATACTATATGAGATATATCTACAAAAGTACAATGATGGCATATTTGTTGTTTGTCATTGGCACACTTTGTTGGCTATATTATTGAGGCATATCTTGTATTTCTTGGTACATGTTTGAGGTATTTTGGTTTAGGTGTGTTGCTGAAGTTATTGGTACATATTGAGGCTGCATAACAATGAGGTTTTTATGCTTGTTTGATGTGAGGGTTCATTACACTTGGTTTATGATTGTTTGTATATGTATGGCACACGATTAGAGAGACATAGTTGTACATGGGTTGAGCTATATAATTGTGACAATGGGTATGAGATCTATGTGATCATATATGATTGGTTGGAAGATAATTGGTATAGGTTGTTGGTACAGGTTTATGTGAAAGGTTTTATAGTGACATGTTTTATAATGATAGAGTGACAGTGGCAACATCATCTATTTGGCACTTATAATTCATGGTGGTTGGACGGGGCAAGGATAGGTGGTTGTAGCCAACTTACTTTTGTAGCCGAAGAACATAGGGGGTTGTAGCCTCCTTCTGGTTGGAGCCACATAATCAAGGATTTGTAGCTTCCTTCAGGTTGGAGCCTGAGAAACCAGGGAGTTGTAGCCTCCTTCCAGTTGTAGCTGGAAAACAAGGAAGTTGGTTCTTCCAATTAATGTACTTATTTTGAAAATATAATAAAAACATTCTGTGGTTTTCTCTCACATTGAGTTTCCACGTAAAATATTGGTGTACTATGTTTATGTGTGGTTTCTTATTGTTCACTACTTATGTATACTGCTCATATTGAATGTTATTGGTAGTATGCTCATAAATTAAACAATACACATTGTGGTTAAAAAGGATTAAAAGTACTAATACTGGTTCACCCCCCTCTCTCATTATTCCAACAATTGATGTCAGATAAGTTCATTCAAGAAGAATTCTAACCATTGGAAGGAGATCATGGAATACGCTAAGATTGGAGCACCAATGTTTGACGGACAAAATTATGGATTATGGAGTATAAGGATGAATTGTTTTTTACATGCACATGGATTTGATGTATGGTGAGTAGTAGTAGATGGTTACAAAGAATCAATCACTCCCCCAACATACAAGGATGGAAAGAATCTCAAAGAAAACAATTCAAAGGCTAAAGGTACTTTTCTAAACAGTCTTGCTAATTCAATCTTTGTTAAAGTTATGCATTGTGATTCTGAAAAATATCTCTAGGATAAGCTTCAAAATATTTATGAAGGAGATGATAAAGTCAAGGGATCCAAACTCCAAAAATTTAGAGCTAAGTTAGAACAATTGAAAATGAAGTAATACGAAGACATTTCAACCTACTTTCTACGAGTTGATGAAATATTGAATATTATTAAAGGTCTGGTAGAAGAGATGAATGAACCAATCATTGTTCAAAAGGTACTAAGGTCTATACCTATGAGATTTGGTCCAAAGATTTCATCCCTAGAAGAAAGAACAGATCTAGACACCTTGAGCATAGATGAGATACATGGAACACTCACCACTTATGAAATGAGAACGAATTAGGTGAACCCAGTCTCAAAGGAGGAAACATTCAAAGAATCCAAGAAGAAAAATAAAAAGAGAAAGGAAAAGCCAAAGTCAGATTGTAGCTGCAACAATGATTCAGAAGACAATGAAGAAATGGAAAAATTCGTTAGAAAATTTAAAAGAGGAACCAACAAATATAAAGGTATGCTTCCATCAAAATGTTTTAATTTTGGTGGTGTTGTTCATTTTGCTTCTAAATTCCCTCATAAGAATAAGGAAAGTGATGAAGAGGAAGATCATAAAAATAAAAAGAAAAAACAAAAGAATAAAAGAAACAAAAAGAAATTCTTCAAGAAAAGTCTATGCACCAATGAAGACAATTCATCATGATATGAGGAAGAAGACAGTGACAACAATACAAAAAGATTACTCTTCATGGAAGTGGAAGATTTCAAAGAAGATTCTGAGGAAGAATGAGAAGTTGATCTCATAGAAGAATTAATCAGTGCACTAAAAGAGCTCAGGATCAAAAGAAATAAAATCAAGTCTCTCAAGGAAGAACTAAAAGAAAAGGAGGGATCTCAAAACTCCAATTTTGAGGAAGTTGAGCATATGATCGTGAAGTTAAAAATTCAAGTGGAAGAAGATATAATAATTAAAAAGGGACTTAGAGGTCAGTTAGATGAAAAGGACAAGATGATTGAAAGCTTGGAATAAAAAATAGTCACTCTATGGAAAGATCTTCAGAACAAGGGCATGCAACAGAACAACACCAAAGGATTGGATGACATCATTAGAAGTAAAAGGCCATACCATGAAAAATATAGACTAGGATATAACTACATAGAGAAAGGCTCAAGATCCAACACAACAAAACATAGAAGCTATGTAGAAACATTCAAAGGTTGTTCTAGGAAGGAAGAAGGAAAGAGGAACCAAGAAGAGGATTTCAGAGACACTACACCACCTAGAAGGTTTAGATTTCAGAATCAACAATAGATAAGAATAGAGAGACATCGAGAATAATAAGGATTCAAAAGAGAAGCATCATTCAGAAGATATTCCATCCCCAGGTATCAAACTATTTTTCTTGTTTTATGTTATTCATGTAACAATTTTGGACATAAAGTTGTGAATTTTAGAGATAATACCAAGAATAGGAATAAATATGAAGGCCGCAGAAGAAATCGTTATTCAAGAGGATCTCATGAAGCATGGTGTAGAAACTACAACAAATTTGAATCTTTGAGCACTAAATTAGAATGCTACAAGTGTAACAACTTTGGACACATCACCAAAGATTGTAGATTGAGTGTTCCTCCTAGAGAATCACAACAAAATATCAATATTCACAGATAGGAAACACAAAGGATATGGATAAGGAAGCATGATCGATTCAACACTGAAGAATGCATGTTTTCTCTACAAGATAAAAAAAGAAACGTGGATGGTATGTTGACAGTGGATGTTCAAAGCATATGACATGTGATATGGATAGGTTTATAACATTGAATAAGGAAAGATATGGATTATTTTCATTTGGGAATGACAATTCAATTTTTTTTATAGGAAAATGGATAATTAAGCTTGGAAGCAAGAATGTCAAAGCATAAAATGTTGTACTAGTCGAAGACATGAAACACAATCTACTAAGTGTAAGTCAAATGTGTGACAAAGGACACAAAGTTGTGTTTGATTCTCATAAATGTGAAATAAGAAAATTAGGGTCAGACAAATTGGTGGCTATAGGTGTAAGAACTCCAAGCAACATATATGTATTAAACTAAATTGGAAAGGAAAAATGTTGCTTAGGAAAGGAAGATGAAAGTTGGATCTGGCACAAAAGAATGAGTCACATAAATTTTGATAATATTGTCAAGGTCAACAAAAGGGAAGCAGTGAGAGAAATGCTCGATATCTCAAATACAACAAACATTCTATGCAAACATTTTATATAGGGAAAACATACCAAGAAAAAGTTAAAGTCAAAGGAATACTCCACAACAAAGCCACTAGAGATTGTACATACTGATCTGTTAGTGTTTCATCGAAACCTGCACAAGAGATCTAGCTAAATCAAGTACAAACAAAGCTTATCAAGAAAGGAAGATAGATTCAATATGGAAGAATGAGAAAATATATTCACACTACTCCAATGAGCTGATGATTGATACATAGATCATGATCAATGATGTTAATGAATGAATGGGGAATACACTCATATATAGGAGAAAAACATTCCATAATTAAGAGAAAAACAATCAAGAAGTTATCTTTACTTGGAATGCATGCATGCATAATAGTGATGAGTAAAATAGAAATTCTAAATAGAATTTCAGGTTTAATAGTGATGGTAAAAATAGAAATTCTAAATAGAACTACTCAGTTAACTCCCACTGAACTAGTGTGTTGAAAATATAAATTTCTCCAACACCCCCCCTGAACATCACTATGGAGTAAAAAGTGAGTCCCGGCTACTAGGCCATTTTAGGTACTCATGTACAATGCAACTAATGAACAATGAATAAAATTGAGGAAAGAGGGAAAACCACGTGGGAACAAACCCCCCCCTCAAAATATAATGTATCAAAAAAAGAAAATGACAACTTCTAGAAAACTGTGTTCTTCACTGCAAGACAATCCCGCAAAGTCTGAAACTTTTGCTCATTGAAAGTCTTCATGAAGATGTAGAAATATTTATGGATTTTATTAAGTCCTTTGGCAACCTGTCGAGCCTTGTACTTCTTGATCCTGTGGACCCATCTACACCTGAAAATATTCCTTTCAGGTGGATGTGGAACCAGATTCCAAGTTTGGTTCTATATGAGTGAGTCATACTCCTTGTGCATGGCTTCTTTCCATAATGGATTTCCCATAACCCTATTGTAGTTCTGTGGATCATTATATTGAACCATATAGCAATGCATGGGCATCACAGGTTCTGAAGTTGAAAATACATGAGAAGGCTCATCATGCTGAGATCGAGTCCTCCTCGAATCCAATGAATTCCCTGCAAGGTTTCCTATTGCCTGAGGTGTGGTATGTGCCTTCTTAGGCATCTACTAAAGATTCAATGCTGGCTTATTATCTAGATGTACTACCTGCTTATTTCCATGTACAGAATCTGAGTGTATGGAATCATATCTGATGTCTGAAACTGATGGAAGAACAAGAGTATATTCATGTTTCAGTGGAGGTGCATGCAAAGTAATATCCTTACGTGTAAGTAGAATAGAGGAGTCATCGTTGGACAACTTACTGAATTTATACAACCTTGACTTGTGATCCACCTCACCAATTACAATAATGGAATTATCATGCATGTCAATTACTGAAACTGAATCTAATGTAAATTCAACCTTTTTTCCTTTCTGAGTGATCTGATAAACTGAGAGTAGATTCATAGAAAGATTTGGAACATGTAAAACATTCTCAAAACTATCATTTTGGAGTTCCACTCTCCCTTCTCCTACTACTGCTACTGGAGTATCATCCCCCATGAGACTAGGTGGTCTTGAGCATGGACTCAAGGAAGAGAAAACTTCATCTTTCACTACCATATGATGGGTTGCACTAGAATCTATAATCCATGAATCAGATGAGGAATTAATTGCAACAAGAGCATGATGATTACCTTTCTTAGGAGCAAGATCGTATTCCTTCTACTTCTTGACTCCCACTGGAATGAAGTTTCCAAGGTTGTTCTGCTAAAGTGCATGTGCCATAAGATCGATCTGTTTCTTCATGCATGTGGATTCTTCATGATTCGGTTTATTGCAGTAAGTGCACTACTTTCCCTTCTTATTTTTCTTGTAATCTGAAGAGTCTTTGGAACCTGAAGAATCATTAAAGTATTTCGAATATCCCTCCTTCCTATTCTATTTGAATGACCCTTTTCCATCCTGCATGGTGAGTGCATGTGCTTTGGGATATTTCATGAGGCCCATCTGTATGAATTTTGTCTGCTCTTGTGTAAGAGACTCAATGAACTGATCCAACATAGGCATTTTCCAACATAGGTATATGTCTATGTTGGACATATACCCATCTCATCTTCTCAATCACTGATGTAGGTTCTATTTCTGTCGCCATCGTCAATTTATACAATCCTTTCCTTCTGAGTTGGAATTCTGCCTTGGGCTTCCAATCAAAATAATTGTATGGTGTGAGGATTACCACCAAGTTTTTCAGTATAATAGTTTTCATATCCATCTCTCCCACTGATTCCAAGAACCCCTAAAAATTTACTGTCAATCTGCAAGTGAAAAATTAAGAAATTAAGAATTCATATCAGTTTCAGGAGATGATCTTGTGGCTTACTTTCTGAGCAAACGGTGAGAAATCTCGCCAAATGGTTGAAAAATCACTTCCAAAATGGGCCAATTTACTTTCCTAGTGGGTTGTTTCCTCCAAACATAACATGTTGGGAGAAATGAATGTGGAAAGGTACGACCACAGATTCGTATCAGTTTCAGGAGGCTATCTTGCGGCTCACTTTCTGAGTAAACGGTAAAGAATCTTGCCAAATGGTTGAAACCCCACTTCCAAAATGGGCCGATTTACTTTCATCACGATCTGTGTCCTCAAAAACATAATATTTTGGGAGGAATAACTGTTGAAAGTTACAACCACGGATTTAGCTCACCAAAACCTCGATTTTCCTTATTCTTTGGCTTGTCTTGCTTGCTCCGAGCAACATAGCTCTGATACAATGTCATTGTTTCATGTAAAACTACACAGGAGATATAGCTAAAGCAAGTACAAACAAATCTTATCAAGAAAGGAAGATAGATTCAATATGGAAGAATGAGAAAATATATTCACACTACTACAATGAGATGATGACTGATACATAGATCATGATCAATATGATACAATGAATGAGTGGAATACACTCATATATAGGACAAAGCATTCCATAATTAAGAAAATCAATCAAGCAATTAGCTTTCCTTAGGAATGAATGCATGCATAATAGTGATGGTAAAAATAGAAAGTCTAAATAGAACTAGTCAGTTAACTCCCACTAAGCTAGTGTGTCGAAAATAGAAATTTCTCCAACATGATCTAGTCAGACCAAAAAGAATAAAGGGGTTGAAAGGTGAAAAATACTTCATTCTAATAGTTTATGACGACACAAGAATGAATGCAATCTTCTTTCTCAAGAAGAAGTCAGACGAATTTGAGAACTTCAATACATACAAAGAGATGGTTGAAACTGAGACAAAGTTGAAAACCAAGTGTTTGAGATCAGACAATGGATAGTTTACTTGAAAAGAGTTCATGGAATTCTTCACTGAGCATGGGGTAAAGAGGAAATTTTTAGTAGCCAGGACACCTCAACAAAATGGAGTGGTTGAAAGGAAGAATATAACAATACAAGAAATGGCCAAAAACATGTTAATGGATTCCATGTTGAAAAACGTCTTTTGGGTACAACCAATGCATACATCATTTCACATTCAGAACAAAGGAATGCTCAGAAATAACAATGATAAGACTCCATATGAGTCATGGAAAGGAATACCAGTGAATGTGAATCACTTCAGAGTATTTGGAAGCAAATTCTACATCAAAAGGGAAGACAACATGATTGGAAAATTTGATTCTCGAGTTGATAAAGGAATACTGGTTGGATACTCAAGCAAAAGAAAAGCATACAAATGATTCAATATAAGACTCAATAGAATAGTTGAAAGCATAAATGTGAATATTGATGAGATATATGGATGAAATATAAAATAAGAAGGAAATGATCCAGTTGAACAAAATCACGAAGAATACTTAAAGAATAAAAACGCAGAAGAGGAAGAAGAAGAGTAGTAAGAAGCAGAGAAAGATCCAAAAGATATTCAGGTACCTCCAAAGACACCTAACAGACGAGTGGAAAAGAATCATCCATCAGAATAGGTCATTGGAAATAAATATGTAGGAGTTGAAACTAGAAGAAGAATACGTTCACCAGAACAACAACACTTAGCATTATTATCCACACTCGAGCCAAGAAGTTTTGAGGAAGCCAAAAATGATGAATTATGGATCAAAGTTGTCGATGAAGATTTAGATCATATAGAAAATAATGACACTTAGGAACTTTTTCCAAGGTCGAATAACAAGAATTTGATTGGAACAAAGTGGGTCTTAAGAAACAAATTGAAAGAGGATGGATAGGTCACTAGGAACAAAGAAAGATTGGTTTGTAAAGGATACACTCAGATTGAAAGAATATATTGTGAAGAGACCTTTGCCCCAGTTGCCAAAATGGAAGCAATCAGACTGATCCTAGCTTATTCCTGTTCTAAGAATATTAAATTGTATCATATGGACGTGACATCAATATTCTTAAATGAAGATCTTGAGGAAGAAGTCTACATCGAGAAACCTGAAGCATTTCAGTTGTCAAAGAAGGAAGATTTTGTTTGCAGGTTGAAGAAGGCCCTATATGGTCTCAAACAAGCCCATATAACATGGTATTCAATACTATAAATATACTTACAACACCAAGGGTTCAGGAAAGGAAATATAGACAACAATCTCTACATAAAGGTAAATCAATATAGTATCATGTTAATTGAAGTTTATGTTGATGATATTATTTTTGTAAGTGATGATGACATGATGAGTCATAAATTTTCCAAAGACATGTAGAATGAGTCTGATATTTATTTATTGGAGAGTTTCCCTTCTTTTTGGGACTACATATATGATATAGAAACATAGGTATCTTCATCTCTCAAACTAACTATATCAGAGAAATTCTAAAAAGGTTTGGAATGGAAGATTGCAAACAAATCAATAATTCTATGTAGACTAGTTGAAATTTAAGTAAGGATGATGATTCAAAGGATGCTGACCAGAGACAATACAGATAGATGATTGACAATTTAATCTATGTGACATCTTATAGACCACATGTGATGTAGGAAGTTGAACATGTTTCAAGGTTTCAAGCAACACCAAAAGAATCACATGTTGTGGCAATGAAGATGATATTTAGATATCTAAAAGGTACAAAAGAATTCAAATTATTGTATCCAAAAGGGAATGACATATATCTTATTTCCTACACATATGTAGATTGGGCAGGTATCATTGATGATAGAAGAAGTACAAGTGGAGAAAATTTCTACTTTGGTTAGTGTCTCATATCCTGGTTAAGAAAGAAACAATCTTTAGTATCTTTATCTACATTAGAAGAAGAGTATATTGTAGAAGCATCATGTTGTACCTAGGTACTATGGATTAAACAAACCTTGAAGGATATAAATGTTGAATATGATGAGCCCATTCCGATACTTTGTGATAACATCCATGCCATCAATATTTCAAATAATCCAATGATGTACTACAAGATGAAACACATTCCAATCAAGTTTCAATTTCTACGAGAATAGCTTGCAAAGAAGAACATCAAGGTCGAGTTTGTTGGGACAAAAGAATAGGTCACAAATATCTTCACCAAACCACTTCCATGGGTATCCTTTGAGTATCTTTGATAGAAACTTGGAATAGTTTCTGCCCAACAATGAATTTTTGAATGTTTTTCATATATGTTATAGATTTACACAAGGAAGCGCCATTGATGAGAAAACAGACAGTTCAGATAGGGGTTGAAACCCAAAGGAAAATTTAGACAGGGGGAGCATCCCAAAGGATAGTTCATACATGGGGAGAATCCCAAAGGACAATTTAGATAGGGGGAATATCCCAAAGGATAGTTCATACATGGGGAGCAACATAAAGGACAATTCAGACAGGGTGAGTAGCCCAAATGAAAATTTAGACAAGGGGAGCAACCCCAAAGGTAAGATACCCTTTTTCATTGATGTCAAAGGGGGAGAGAGTAATTAAAGGCATGAATGGAAATGAAGAGAAGGAACAGAGGCATGATTCCAGGGGGAGTGATGGTCATAGGGGGAGCATGAGAAAAAGTATTGTTATGCCATCAGTGTTGTATCAGGGTGCATATTGTTTCCATCAATGACAAAGGGGGATATTGTTGATAGATTATGTTGGTTGTCATTGATGTCAACCCTTGAAGAAATTCTGGTAGGAAATTTTGGTAGCCAAAAAGGTGTGGTTAAGGAACCCGAGTTTTTATGAGGAATAAATACATGAATATCAATGAATTTTCATGTAAGACTATCATATATGGATAGTACACTTCGTGCCATTTCCGGTGATATGCGGTACACCACGTAGTTCCTCACGGTTGAGGAGATATGCCTTACTGAAGTTGGAGCACCCTCATGAATATCCTAGAAGCCCCTAGAAGGTCAACATAGAAGTCAATTATTCTAGAAGATCCTAGAAAGTCATCAATAAGTCTACTAGCTAAAGTGGTTGTAACTAGGATTTAATCATGGGTAAAATTGTTTAAATAAAAATATAATTAAAAATAAATTAGTTGCAACAAGAATTGGTGAGTTTACTAATTATGGGTACACTAGTTGCAACAAGAAAGTGGGTTAGCCCTAAAAGAGGGAAGTTGGGTAAAATAGATAGAAGATGAAACCTAAAGGAAGGAACTTGGAGAGTATATATAAGAGAGCAAGAGACTCCCATTATCACCTATTGAACACATTGAATATATGTCTTTTGAAAGGTTTATTGCAGGTACTCACTGATACATCTAAAGTTTCACAAGTTTGAGTTAGAAAAGGAAGAGTAACAAAAAAGCTTCGTAGTTGTAGAAAAGAGTGAGAAAGTCATGAAAAACCCTAATTAGGGTCATCCCCATGGGTCATATATTAAATGTCCCATGAGGCATCCCCATGGGTTTATGATAACCTATCATGCGAGGCCCTGCTCGACACTAGTCTCTGTCACGCAAGTCACTACCCGATCTAAAGATTGAGGAGTGAATCTGGTTGCAGAAGTTGTAGAGAGTGTTCAAGTACTACAAATCTATCTACAAGATCAAAAGGTATGTTATATGATTGTTTGTAGTTGGATATTGGTGATTGTGTGAGATATGGTTATGGGAGATTGAATATTTTCCTTGGAGGGATGATTGGTTGTATGATACATACTGTATGAGACAAATCTACAGAAGTACAATGTTGGTATATTTGTTGTTTGTCATTGACACACTTTGTTGGGTATATTGTTGAGGCATATCTTGTATTTCTTGGTACATGTTTGAGGGATTTTGGTTGAGGTGTGTTGTTGAAGTTATTGGTACAGATTGAGGTTGCATAACATTAACGGTTTGATGCTTGGTTGATGTGAGGGTTAATTACACTTGGATTTTGATTGTTTGTATATGTATGTCACGTGATTAGAGAGACATAATTGTCCACGGTTTGAGCTATACACTTGTGACAGTGGGTATGAGATCTATGTGATCAGATATGATTGGTTAGGGAGATTATTGGTACAGATTGTTGGTACAGGTTGGTACATGTCATTGGTATAGGTTCTTACAGGTTGTTAGTACATGTTTATGTGACATGTTTTACAGTGATAAGTTTCACAATGCAGAGTGACAGTGGTAGAATCAACTATTTGGCACTTATATTTTAGGGTGGTTGGATGGGAAAAGGATAGGTGGTTGTATCCACCTTCCAGTTGTAGCCGAAGAACATAGGGGGTTGTATCCTCCTTTTGGTTAGATCCAAAGAATAAGGGAGTTTTAGCTTCCTTTAGGTTGGATTCTGAGAAACCAGGGGGTTGTAGCCTCCTTCTAGTTGTAGTTAGAAAACAAGGAAATTGGTGCTTCCTATGAATGTACTTCTTTTGCCAATATCATAAAAGAGTTATGTGGTTTTCACCTGCATTGGGTTTCCATGTAAAATATTGGTGTAATATGTTTATGTGTGGTTTCTTATTGTTCACTTCTTATGTATACTTCTCATATTGAATGTTATTGGTAATCTACTCATAAAGTAAACAATACATATTGTGGTTAAAAATAATTAAAAGTAATAATACTAATTCACCCCCTCTCTCAGTATTCCAACAAGGATTTTACCTAGTGTCCAAGGCACGATACAAAATGGGCACACTAGAATTGAAATATTTTCAGATGTAACTTGAAGAACATTTGAAGAAGGGGTATATACGCCCAAGTGTGTCACCTTGGGGAGCCACAATTATTTTTGTGAAGAATAAAGATAGAACCTTAAGGCTATGTATTGATTTCAAATAGTTGAATAAAGTCACCATAAAGAACAAATATATTTTCCAAGGATTTATGATCTATTTGATTCGTTGAAAGGTGCAAGAATATTTTTCAAGATTGAATTGAGATCAAGTTATCATTGAGTGAGGATAAAGGAAGATAAAATTAGCAAGACAACATTCAGAACAAGATATGGGAATTATGAGTTCAGTGTAGTACCATTTGGAATATCAAATGCCCCATTTGTTTTTATTTTCCTAATGAATGGAGTTTTTAGGGAGTACCTGGACACATTTGTAATTGTGTTCGTAGATGATATACTCATCTACTCTAAGTCAGAAGAGGAACATGAGCAACATTTGAGAATGGTGTTGCAAGTTTTAAGAGAACACAAATTGTATTCTAATCTAAGTAAGTTCATATTTTATCAAGAGAATATTCACTACTTGAGGTATATAATTTCAACAGAAGGGATAAAAGTGGATCCCAGAAGACATAGGTCAGTCTGCATTGATGAGGACGCACTTTTTAGTAGTCAAGATGACCATAGAATGTGTCTGGATACATCTCTATGGGATCCAGGCACAGAAGATAGTAGCAGGTTGAGTGCACAAGAGGATACAACTGCTCATATAGGATACATTGTGAGTCAGGGGGAGATGGCATCTAGTGATGAGATGCAGTGGCATACAGGAGTACCCAACAACATGGGAGACAGTGGACAGTTCAACACGTCATCTTATGCAGAGAGTGTTTTTTGAGATTCTATAGTTGGCACTAGCAGGACTGACTACCAACAGTTGTTGACAGACAAGGATTATCTACTGAGGGTTGCTGAGATGTATCATGAGGCTCTGAGGGAGAAGGAGTTGGAGATGGATCGACTTAGTCAGGAGTTGGAGAGCACTCGGGGACTCTTGAGAGGCACATAGACTGCCCTTCAAGAATCATAGTCTAGGACATATGAGTCTCCTGAGGAGATCCATCAGAGATCCACTTCATCTATCTTAGTGGACACTCAGATGTATCGATCCCGATCCGTTATGAGAGAGAGATATTGATGATCTAGAGGAGCACTAGTTGATGGGGACACTTCCATTTTGTGTCTTAGGAGTAGTTGATCTCCATAGGTGATCGGTCGTACACAGGATAAATGATAAACATGGAGTTCACGGGAGATAAATGAGGGAAGTATCTGCGGAGCATATCTGATGATGAGATAGTTCAGAGAGACATGTTGAGATGTATGGGTAGGATTGAGGGGTGTACTACCTTTAGGGAGGAGACACACTTAGGGAGCATGCAGGTGCCACTCCTTTGTAGCAGCATATGATTTGAGACCTCACCTTCACCATATCAGCAATTACACGAGCGATGATGGATGGAGAGTGATTGAAAATATGTTTGTGGAGTAACCTACTATTTTACCTGATGGTTGGAGTTTAGTAACGAGTACAGACAATTATTCACCATGGGTGCCAATGGATGAGATTTTGGTTGAATCCTTGGGATGACCAAAGCATGTAAGTGCCTTTCAACCCTACAGTCGGTGAGATGTTTCTAATAGCCCGAAGTCACGACACACTTTTATCATAGACAACGGCATGAGGAGGGATAGGCCATGTCGGGGAGCATGGAGAGTGAGTAGGCAGAGACTTCATGATAGGAGTACTTTTATGGCATATGAGTTAGAAAATTGGGCTAGTAATTTAGACAAGCAGGTTGAGACTTGAGTGCTGATGGTGAGCATCCATAGACCCGAGTGGCAATGGATGACAGAACCCCGTGATTAGCTTCACACGAGGAAGCGATTAGAGAGATTAGGCTGATAAAATTCCAAACATGAGACCCTAGGAGTCCATTTTGTTAACTTGTCTCCATGTTAGAGCCCGAGGTTGCACTAAGACACACCTCCACCTTAGTTTTGGTTCCAGGTAGATGCATGAGATACTTATCCTATAAGGCTGAGACCCATTCCCTTGATCATGATAGAGGCATGAGAATGTTGGATAGAGTACTTCTTCTCTGAGGATATTCCTTCGAGTAGAGTTTCTAAACCCATTGAGTCAGGTGGTCACAAAGTGTTTCGACTTGAGGATCCTAGAGAGGAGGATTCATGATGTATACAGGGGGCAGTCATGGTGAGAGTAGTCTGATGTCCCGGTATGGTGACCTTTAATGAGAAGTTGCTTATAGGACCAGAGTTAAGGGTTGATCATTTCACTGACTTACATGGGTGAGTGGACCTTTGCAGGGAAAGAAGTTGTTCTAAATTTCCATTTAGCTTCAATGTTGAGGGAACCTGAAGCGTGAGAAGTCTCATTATGGAGAAGTCACATGACACCTCATCTTTAGCATCATCATGAGTAGTTGATGGAGGCCATGTGGATCTTAGTAGATATTTATAGGATGGACTCATTCCAAGATGAAGCCATGTGTCATGTGCAAGAAAGTTCACAGGTTTGATATCTTTTAGGACTATGCTTAGTAGAGTATTGCAGTTCACTTCATGATATGGGACCCAGGGGTGAAGTGTACTATTGTTAGATCTTTGGATTGGTTCTACTGTGTATCCCACATATGGACATGGGATCTGGTATTTTATTTGAGATGATTTTTCTGTTGCTTGAGGACAACAACTTGTAATTTTCTAGCGAGGAGAGGGCCTTGATATCCCACTTTGGGACATCATCCTGGTATGAGGTTATGATGACGAGTAGCGGATGGAGGTTATAAGCAATCACAGAGGTATTTGAGAGGCATTGTGGGGTCCAACTTACATTTATGATCATATTCCATCATTATGAGCCATTAATACCAGGTTGGCTTTGGTTTCATTGCATTAGGCACGTTTCCATGATTTTGACTATTTTTGAGCCATAAGTCAATGGTATTCCTTGAAGAAGAGGTCATTTTGGGCACATTACTTGGAGAACCTCTAGGTGTAATAGCTCCATTGGAATCGAGAGGAGAAACACTCTAGGATGGGATGGCTAGAGATTGCTTTTCAGTGTGAGGGAAGCCACAGGAGAATAGGAGCTTCTCAAGGTAAAAGGTTAATTAATTAATTAAAATATTAATAAAATGAAGAGAAAGTCACTTTGGAGGGACAGGTGAGCCAAAAGTATAAAGAAAAGTAGAGGCCTCCTTCTCATTCATTCATGTATGATCACTTTGGCTGATTCCAGCTATTGAGCCCAATATTAGGGGTTTTGAGGGGTTTGACACCAACAAACCCTAGAGGAGGATTAGGTGGTGAAAGATTCCAACTATCTTGTCCCAAAATTGGTCTCGGAGATGAAATACTCTCCCACACCATTCTAGTTCAGTTACTCGGTTGGAGGATTCTATGGAGTTCATGTCTGAGATAAAGAAGTACTTTTGATTGAGAGATTCCGACAGAAACACCATCTTTGGAGATTAGTTGTAGGAGATTAGCAGGGCCATTGAGGATTCCATCACTTGGGTTTTTCTTGCAAGGCCTTGGACCCTTCCAGATCTTGTGCTTTTTGAGACAGTTTTTATGGCTCAAATTATTTCTTGACCAGTGGGGCAGGTAGAAAGGAGGAGAGCATTTTAGATCCATATCTAGTCTGTTTGGATGGGTTACACTTCAGATCTAACCACGAGACTTTACCTAGTGACTTGCAGTGTCCGTCTCCTATGTTATGGAGGAGTTCGAGCATTTGGAGGCCTCCTTGTGGGGGTCAAATTATCTAGGTTTAGTCATCCGATTAGGGTTTCCATTGATGGGGATTTCAGATCTATAGAGATTGAGAGGATCTCCTTGGAAGTCCGGTCACACAGGTTGTTCTTACTGCATCACGAGATCTATCGGTTGTGGAGATTCGGTCACCTGGGTTGTTCTTACCATCACCCGATCTATCAGTTGACATATTTATTAGGGTGATTGGACACTTTTGGCAGCAGGGTCAAGTTATTGAGGGTTTCAGCCTTCTATTAGAGCGTGACAGTCTTCAGCTAGAGAGTTTGACATTCAGATCTGGTTTTATTGATCTTCATTTCTTATTCAACCTTTGGAGGCATCTTTTGTATTAGCGGGAGCATTTTGTAGCAACACTTATCTATTGTCTATCTTCTTGGCCATCTGTTGAGCATTCCAGATCAACATCTTCATTATAGCAGGTTTCTCTATTTTATGAATAAAGAAGAATTGAGATGTTTTGGCTTGTCTATCTTATTGCATATGGTTGAGGTATGTTACATGGTTATCTCTTTCTGTTATTTGCTGCATACACACATATAAACACATCTAAAAGGTAGATCAGCAAAGTGTTTGACGAAATACCTCACTCAGAAAAAGTTTTAAAAAGACACCCAAAACAGTGATGATCCTTGCATAATGGCCTGGGATCATTACATCAATGAAGGTAAGGAACCTCCAAAATCTTCTGATTGCAATGATTCTAAATGTAATGATGTTGAATGTTCTCCTACAAATAAAGAAGAAGATATCGGTTCATTAGAATAAGTTTGTGTAGAATCAACTAACAATTATCTTATATATGAAGAAGAAGATTTTTTGAAGCTTAAAGATAAAGTTATAGATGGTTTAGAAGAAGTGAGCAAGGAAACAAAATATGATTCAGATGGTTTTGAGGATCTTGGAAGAATCACTAAGGAAACCCTAGAAAATTACCAAAGACATACCATGGCACTAAAATAAATTCTCAAAGAACAAGAAGAAGAGATCAAGAAACTAAGGACTGAATTAATTAGTCAAGCAGAAGAATAGAATAAGGAAAATGATGAGCTTAGAAAAATCCTTTAAGAGCTTAAAGAAACAAGATAAATCAATGTCTATCTGATGACCCAACTTGAAGAAGACAAAAGGATAGAGGAACTATTGAAGAATCAAGTAAATAAAAAGGAAGAATCATGTCATAAGATAGAAGAATAAGTTGTTGATCTCAGAAGGAAAGCCGAGAAGTCAAATGATCATATCAAGTTCATGAACAACTCAACAATATTTGATGAAATCTTGGATACTCAAAGATCGCCAAATGATAAATCAGGTCTTTGATACAACAAAGAATCCACACAGTATGAAGTTGTCACTTCTAAGAAGCATGATGTAGGTCTTTCATTTTCAAAGGGTGAAAGTCAAGTTGCACGTTAAATACCCACACAAAGAAAGGAAACCTTCAAAATATCAGAACAAGTAAGACACCAAGAAGCCAATACTACACCTCAAAGAAAATTCAGAAGAGATATGCCTTCAAGGTTGAATCAAAAGCACATGTATGAATTTTTTTTCCATGGTCACTTCTTCTCATGTAATGAATATGGTCACAAAGCTTTGGATTTCAGACATTATGCAAGGAAAGATGTTGGAAGATTCAATAACATCTTAATATGTTGGAGATGTATTCTTTTTGGACACATTGTTGCACATTGTCACACCATGAGATGTTACATCTGGAGTGGGGTTGGACACAAATCCCAGGATTGTTGGAATTCAAGGAGACAGTCTGTTAGCAATGAGATTCACACTTAGACTATTGTAAGTGCAATCTCAGTACCCATCAAAATATAAATGGATTGAATGGTTTGAGTAGGTGGATCAACAAGACTAGGAAAGAAAGGGAGAGGGAAACAAAATGTATGCATAGGAATTCCATAGGGCATGGAGTCATAACATCCTACAAATAAAAGGCAATCAAACTATATATCAGAGAAAGAGACATATAATGATGAGTAGAAGCATGGGGAATATGAAAAAAGGAAGAAAATCCATTATACAGAGACCCTTTCTGCAATAGATAAATATTTTCTTAAACAATTAACAATGATTTAATGGGAAAGCTACAACCGATCCTCTGTTGTTCATGAATCCATCAATCAATGGCAGTTATGATCCTCAAAACCTACAATATGTTCAAGAAAGAAGATAAAAAAGAAGTGGGAAAAAAAAGAAGATAATCTCATAACAACTCTCATGAATATTTAATGGCAGAAAATGTCATTACAAACAGGCCCTCAGGCTTACAAATGAGCAACTAAAACTGCTCCTCCAGCTCTCTCCTCTCTTGGCTCATGAATCCAACCATTTTCTCATCAGAACCCCTTTTATTTATAGTGAATAATCTTTATCTACCCTAAGGAGGTCGAAACCAAGGAGTTACATAGGATCCTCCTCCATTTAGGAGTCTTGTTACAAAATATTCCAACAAAAGCCTAACAAATTCCTATTTTTTGGGATTTTGTCTATGATGAAAAATGCCTTTTGAAACAGGACATCCTGATTGATCTTGAGATGGAACACATTTCTCTCATGTCCAAAAAAATCCTAGGAGACCATTCGAACCTTCCTTGATAGGTGGCAACCTCCGAACAAGGCGAATATTCAAACAATAACAACTACAGGAAATTCTATAGCGTCACTGTAAAAATGTTTTGCACATTCCGTAGCACCCTTTGTGTGTCTAGCTAGGTGATTCTGTAGCGCCCTTTGTGTGTCTGGCTAGGTGATTCCATAATGCCTTTTCTGTGTATAATATCTCTCTAACCATAACACGTTTTTCAAAACTGAGAGAGGTTTTTTTTATTTGGTATGTGATGAACAAAAACCTCCTCCAGATTTCAAAAATACCTTCTCATTTGTTCATAATCCAAGTTTTAAGTTAGTCACTCAAAAATTGCAGAAGCACAACGTGCTCTCAGCAAAAACGTAGTGTGGTATTTGAGAGGGTGTTTGGAGGCCTTCCCAGAGGATTTTTGGGCTGCAAGAGATATGGTTGGAAATCGTATGATGTCTTCTACACAACGGAATCATCAAGTACTGCAAAGGCCTTCTCAAAACCCCTGGAAAACTTACTTGAAGTCAAGCTATCCAAAAGTACAAGAACCCTCCTATAGCAATTGTATTTTGGGAAATTATCTCAAATTATAATACAATCTTATGTGTTAACAAATTCAATGAGAAATACTTCATACAATATGGAAAGAAGAGAAAATGAAACATGGAAGAAACATAATGTTGAAAGGATGGAAGCTCAAAGAACAAGTGTTGAGAATCTAGGACACTCTTAGAAGTGGATGAAGAAGACTGGACATAATGGATTCCAAGAGGTAAGCTCAATGTAATGTGTTTTCTAAGTCATACGTTGGTTCCTGTGGGAAAAATCACGTACATACGTGAGATGTCTTATAGACAGGTCGTGTACATACGTGATATTTAGGAGGCCGGGTCATGTACCTAAGGTAAATCTTTAAAAAAGGGGGTGTATGGATGAGTTGCAACATGGTTTGATGGTACAACACAATTTATACAGAGTTTGAGGTGGTATGATTCAGGTTTTCATGAATAAAGGTATGCTTTTATGTGTGTTTGATGAATGTATGGTGATGACATATGGTTGAGTTTTGGAGCATATACTTGAGACCTATCTTGGATGCATGATACAAACCCTAGTGTGTGGATTGAGACATTTATGTTAAGGTACAATGCTGGTTATGTTAAGTACTTATAAGTAAGGTTGTGGCACCTTATTTATGAGGTATATCATGCATAATGTGATACTAGATAAATGTATGTCATTGATATATTGAGGGACATTCTTGGTACATGTTTAGAGCCATCGTTGGCTACATTGTATTTTCTTGTTTTGAGGCTAATCTGTTGTAGTACGTGGATTATACACGTGTGAGCTCTATTGATATATCTTGACCTTTATTGTGAGAAGAATTTGTTTGATGATCTTGGTATATGGTTAGTTCATGCTTGAAGATACATATTGGAACATATTGTTGGTGAATTTTTGGCACATGGTTTGATGTAAGGGGTTATGATAGTGTGATGTATTGTTATAGGCCTACTTATTGAATATATTGATATTTAGTTGATGTACATGTTAGGTACATGAATGAGACACTTATTTGATGAGTTGGCATATACATAAGGTGTATGGTATGGTGATGTTGTTACATATTGATGAGGTATAACTTGGTTTTTTATTGATAGATTATTTGTACATGCATGGTACACTCTATGAGACACTTGTTGGTTATATTGTTGGTGATTTGTGCAGTGTTCTTGAAACATGATTTGTATACATGTCTTGGCATATTGGTACATGTTGGTGATGGTTGTAGGTTGATGCACATCTGAGTGATATTGTGCATATGATTGAGAGAGTTATCTTGTTAGATAGATCAGGTTTGATTGATCATATTGATGGGAAAGGTTATGTTCTGCATAGTTAATGCACTTGTGATGGATCATTGTATGATGTATGGACAAGTCCAAGGATCATCAAAGGAATATTAGGTTATTGTATTATTGATGCAGTATTGTTGGGCAGATGAGAATTGTTCTGGTAGAGAAGCAACATCCGCAGCAGAAGCATATTACATTGGCAACATATTGTTCATAGTGGTTACACAACATCTTGCAGAGAAGACAGGGGGAGATATTCTCTTTTTCCCATGGTTGGTTATAGAGGTATGATTCTAGGAGGAAATATGATAGAAATTATCATAGAGGGAGCATTGACAATCATGTCATTAACATTTCATCAGAGTGATATCCTTTGTCAAAGGGAGAGATATTATTCAGATCAGAGAAAGATCAAAGGAATCTAGACAGGGGGAGCAACACAAAGGAAAATAAAGATAGGGAGATCAACCCCAGGGAGAGTTCAGTCAGGGGGAGCATCCCTAAAGAGATATATCCTTTTCCATTGATGTCAATGGGGGAGAGATAGAAACATTGATGAGAAGCGATGATCATAGGTGCTAGCGGGGAAAATACCCCTATTACTATACTAGATTGAGGTACATGCAAAGCAATGAATTCCCTTAAAAGAAATTTCTATTTCTAAACTACCCAAAAACTATCTAAAATGAAAGACAAGAGAGAGGAAGGAAGAAGAGTAGGTGTAACTTTGGTCCTAGCATCCAATGTAGACTTCCTTCACATTTGTAGCTTCCTAGGTTGTGGGTCTCCTCCTAAATATGACCCGCAAGAACACTTAGGTGAACAATGCTACAAATATACAATTTCTACTTGTTACTTTCACTATTCAGATATAAGAATAGATACATTAATCAATAAATATATAATGACGCAATGTATGTTGCATGAAATTGAAAGTAGGCAGCACTCCCCGGTGTATCGTGACAAGGGACTAATTGCCTCTCATGGATCCTTGAAATATGGCGGTGTTGAGTTTCCCAATCACCTGCGGGTTTTGGTCGAACGACAGTCGTTCTACCGAAAACCGGTATCACAACTAGAGTTCATGAGTTCGATACACACTTGTCTCACGCTGAGGGGGATATTGTTGCACGAAATTGAAAGTAGGAAGTTCTCCCCGGTGTATCGTGACAAGGGATTAATTGCCTCTCATGGATCCTTGAAATCTGATGGTGTTGAGTTTACCAATCACCTACAGGTTTTGGTCTAACGACAATCGTACTACTGAAAAATGGTGATTGTTGGCATGTTTTACTGATCTAAAAATGAAGAAGACTTGATAAACTTGAAATTTATTGCAAGTGAATGTTATGTGTTTAAAGCAAAAGGATCAGTTTGCAACACATAAATTAAAGGATTACTTATGCAAATTACACATAGACAGCAGCATAATCAATGAACATAAACACATAAGCACAACAATTGATAAAGGAGTTCACCCCTCTTATGGGCTACATCTCCTGGTCCAGCTTCCAATGGATCATTATTATTAATTGCTCAAAAGTGCTCAAAAACATGTCTTACAATGCTCAAACTGACAAACCGATTGCTCCAATGGCTTCAGAGCGTCCCAAAACCCCTGTCTAGGCTCTTTCGGCACCTCAATCGGTCGAAAAACGAAGAAGTTAGGCCTCCTGAAAGTCCCCCTCTTCAAGCTTGTTGTCTCTGAATCTACAAAACACACCCTTCTTCATTGAACCTGGCTCACACACATTTTAAAGCGTGAAAATGCAGCACCATGGGCAACCGCGCCAATGGTTCAAACCATAGAACGGTTAAGGGCGCGCCAACCCCTAACCGCCTCGTCACCTGGGCGTATGGCGCATGTGACCGTATGCTTGGCAAATAAGTGGTTAAGTCGTTGCAATGGGTGTAACCTCCCGCGCTCTGGATTAGGGTCATATGCTAATAGCAAAAACCGTGGGCTATACCAAACCCCGCGCACTATTTACCAAGGTAAAGTTTAAGCCGTGGGTTAAGTTTTAAAAACCCCGCGCCAACGGTCGGGTGTTTATGCAATGTGGCCATATGCGAATCAAAGGACCGCGGGCTAGGGCTAAGCCCTGGCCCGACCCCCCGTCCAAAGGTTACAATAGTCGAAAATAAATATAATCAAAGGCATATAGTTTACAACGTATGACCTGTGGTCCAATGGTTCGACGACATTTGCAAAGGCTCTGTTGTGGAGGGAGGTCCGGGGGTCAAACCCCACGGACTCCAACAATTTTATATAAAAACAATGAACCAATAAACCAAACAATGAGGGATACGTGGCGCCCATGGGTTGTGCCACGTGTCCTCATACCATTCGCCACCATCGGACACGTGTCAGCTCCTGACTCGCTATCTGTCAACCAACCAACATCTGCCACGTCACCACTGTACGGTCGTACGGTCCTGCCACGTCAGACCGTACGGACTGTACAGACTGATACAGTCAGCATCAAATTTGTTTTGCCTGTTTGGCTTGACGAACAGATCGCGATATCTTCTCCATACGGAGTCCGTTTGACAAAGTAAATATATCGCCAGAATCAGGAAGACGAGACAGACGCAATGGCACTATTTTCGTCGCATTCAGAGCACTTTGAAATTTGAGCAAAATTTGATCCTCTGATCATTTACAGGAAGCGTGTTCTTTTCATTGATGGAAAGAACAACAATGATGATGGAAAATAGGTAAAGAATAAGCTTAGGAGGAGAAGCGAATAGTATGCAGAGATCAAATCTCAGAAGGGAAAGAACAATACAAAGACATGATCGGGATCAAAATCCTTGATCATGGATCTTCTTCGAGAGTCTTCACAACCGTTGGATCAAATTAAGTTAAGAATAGGATAAATGGGGCATAAGGTTTGAGAATTCGATTATCCAAATCTCCGCCAGCCGTCAGATCAAATTAAGTGGAAGGATAAGATAAGAAAATATGGAAAGTCGTTGGATTTAATCCAAGGAAAAGTTGCATCGCGAACAGATTAAGACGTTGATCTAAGATCTTGATCAAACAAACATCATCCATTTCAGGTATAAAGATGTGAGGAGGTTATGCTCTAGAAAAATCTCACTTCAAGATTTTTCAATTTGAGATTTGAAATTCTTGAAGTCTGGAGAGCCAGAGAGACAGAGTAAATTTCAACCGTCATATCCAGAGGGATACATGGCGACAAATCGTGAGCTCTGGAGAAATCACTTTGAGATTTGAAATACCCGAAGCCCGGAGAGCCGAAAAAATTATCAACCCTAGGATCATCCGAAGAAGATCTCAAGCGTCAGATCATTTGAAATGAATAAGGACCATTGGACCTGGAGAATATTATTCTGATCGTTAGATCAAGGAGATGAATATGTGTCACATCAGGTGACCACGTCAGCTGACCACCTCAACAAGGACATGTAGCAGACCTCATTAGCTGACAACAAGGACACATGGAAATCACTCGACCTGTGCTAAATCAACAGGTGACGTGTGTAATGTTACGTCACTCTGAGAGTTTTATTTCGAGAGTTTTACCACCAACATATGCCCTAAGTCCCGAAGTCCTGAATGTCAAATTCCCAAAGTGGATACGAGTCATCCGATCTGAAGATCACTTCGGGTGCATTCTCAACTGTTGATCTAGTACAGTGGAAGGATATTGTAAGTGGAAGTGTTAACCAACAGCAAGAGGTCTCCACCGCCTATGAATTATTTAGCAAGTGAACACTCCAGAGGAGAATGAAGTAGTGATCAGCCTAAAGTCATGAAGGGCTGAAGTCACTTATGATCATTGATCATGTAGGAGGGTATGTGTCAATAGATCGTTGACTCCGGGAGAAAATACTTTGGGAAAACGCGAAGGAGAAAGGTTTGAAATTGTCAAAGGAAGGGGCTTACGAGTGATTTACCTATAGGAAGGGGATTAAGAGTGATTCACCTATAATGACTAAATCGTCTGAGTATAACTGCTAGTGAAGAAAAGGAATCTCAGGATAACGGGAACTGATGATGAATAGACAATGAGAAACCGCCAGTAAAGTGGCAGAGTTGTGATGAGGACCTCAGAGAGAACTGGGAAAAAATATGACATGCAAAACATAGAAGAAGATATATATATAATTGAGATGCAACATAGAGTTGTGGTGACGAATATTTGTGAGGATGATCTGGCAGAGGACTTGGCATGATAAAGACATGCAAAGAATGTTCTTCGGGAATTGATGCAGAGCGTAGAAGGTCATAGTAAGCAACAAAAAAGGAGCAGAGAAGAGGTGCAGTGTAAAGGAATGCAGTGTGTGCACAGAGCATAAAATGTATAAGATAAGCTTAACATAAGAGTGTCATGCACAGGAGGAAAAAGAGTAGAGCATCGAAGCAGAAAGATGCATAAGAAGAATAGAGTATAGAAGTGCAAGAAATAAAAGGAGACATGGAGCTGTAACAAACCATGTCAGAGACATAGAAAGTAAGTAAAGTTTTGTAAGTTTCAATCAGGGTGGTAGGGTTGTGCTAGGGAGGATTGTAGTCCTCTAAATTTTAGTTGGTGCTAGAAGATATTCTGGGAGTTGGTGCTTCCATCTAGTTGGTGCTAGAGAAACCTGGGAGTTGGTGCTTCCATCTAGTTGGTGCTAGATAAATCTACGAGTTGGTGCTCTCTGGAAGTTGTAGATTGCTATCAGAGGTTGCAGCCTCATATTTGAGTTGGTGCTCAAATACTATAATGTACATGAAGGTTAGAGATTGATTGACATTAGAAGAAGAAGAGGTTTTCTCCCTTTATGGGTTTCCTCATGAAAATCAATGTCTCTGTGTATTCTGTGTGATTGATCAAATATTGTGTATCTAAGCATGTTAAGTTATCAACAACACATTAAATAATAATCTAGAAGGGATAAAAAATAACAAGAAAAGTTTCAAGCTTATTAAT
>SNQJ01S0035453.1:0-18863 GCA_010110895.2 Picea sitchensis | reverse complement strand
TGTTACATCACTTCGAGAGTTTTACTTCGGGAGTTTTACCACCAGCAGATGCCCTAAGTCTTGAAGTCCCGAATGACGAAGTCCCAAAGTAGATACAAGTCATTTGATCCAAAGATGACTTCAGGTGCATTCTCAACCATTGATCTAGTACAGTGGAAGGAAAGTGTAAGTGGAAGTGTTAACTGACAGCAAGCGGTCTCCATCGCCTATGACTTATTTAGCAGGTGACCACTCCGGAGGAGAATGAAGCAAAGATAAACCTAAATTCCCGAAGGTATGAAGTCACTTATGATCATTGATCATGCAGGAGGGTACGTGTCAATATATCGTTGACTTTGGGTGAAACTACTCCAGGAAAACGCGAAGGAGAAAGGTTCGAAATTGTGGAAGGCCGAAGTCCAGGAGTGGAGGATAGTCATTGAATTAAGGAGGACAGGTGTCTCCATATCATCAACTCCGAAATATTTACATACGAAGGAAGGCATGGTTTGAGATTTGAAACTCCCGAAGCCTGGATCACGACATAAACCATAGTCATTGATTTGGAAGGGAGGTACGTGTCGACAGATTGTGGAGATCTGGGATTGTGCGTGGAAGGAGGAAAATAAGGAAGATATAAGTTGTTGATCGAGTGGCATCTACAAGGGATTGGAGATCAATAGTCATGCTCAATTGTGGGGCAAGAACATGCTCGGGTATTAATTTTTCTTGAGCAGGCCACAATCAAAACCATAGTATCACCAAAGGCATAGGTGGAGCTCTGTAGAGAATTGCGGGGTGAAAAGCGGGTTGCCCTCAAAATTCCTTTGGTTGCGCCTGCAATCGCGTTGTCACGTGAGATAATCACCCAAGGTCACATCGAAATAAGGATATAGCACTCACTAGACCGAGATCGCGAAGCCATTTTTGAATAGGCGTGTCGTCACCTCCAGTGGTCACATAAAGGAAGGGGCTTAGGATCAATTTACCTATAGTGAATAAATCATCTAACTATAACTACTAGTGATGAAAATGAATCTTAGGATAACGGGCACTGATGATGAATAGACAATGAGTAATCACCAGTAAAGTGGCAGAGTTGCGATGAGGACCTGGGAGAGAACTGGGAGAAATTATGACATGCAAAACATAGAAGAGGATATATATAGAATTGAGATGCAACATAGAGTTGTGGTGACGAAGAGTTGCTAGGATGATATGGAATAGGACTTTGCATGATAAAGACATGTAGAGAATGTGCTTTTTGGGAACTGATGCATGAGCGTAGAAGGTCATAGTAAGCAGCAGAAAAGGAGAATAGAAGAGGCACAACATAAAGGAATGCAGTGTATGCACAGAGCATAAAATGTAGAAGATAAGTTGAAAAAAAGAGTGTCATGCGTAGGAGGGAAAAGAGAAGAGCATAGAAGAAGAAAGATGAAGAAGCAGAATAGAGTATAGAAGCTGAAGAAGGAAGAGGAGACATGGAGCTGTAACATACCATATCAGAGACAGAGCAAGTAAGTAAATTTTTGTAAGCTTCAATCAGGGTGGTAGTGTGGCGCCAGGGAGGATTGTAGTCCTCTAAATTATAGTTGGTTCTAGAAGATATTATGGGAGTTGGTGCTAGAGAAACCTAGGAGTTGGTGCTTCCATCTAGTTGGTGCTAGAGAAACCTGGGAGTTGGTGCTTCCATCTAGTTGGTGCTAGAGAAATCTGAGAGTTGGTGCTCTCTGCAAGTTGTAGCTTGCTATCAGAGGTTGCAGCCTCATATTTGAGTTAGTGATCAAATACTATGATGTACATGAAGGTTGGAGCTTGATTGACATCCGAAAAAGAAGAGGTTTTCTCCCTTTAAGGGTTTCCTCATGAAAATCAGTGTCTCTGTGTATTCTGTGTGATTGATCAAATATTGTATATCTATGCATGTTAAGTTATTAGCAACACATTAAATAATAATCTAGAAGGGATAAAAAATAACAAGAAAATTTTCAATATTATTAATATAATTGGTTCACCCCTCCCCCTCTTAGTCATATTTCCAACAATGTATTGGGAAAAGAAAGAACTCTTTTATTCAAAATGAAGATTAGAAAGATTACAACCTTCGTAATAGAAAACGCTCTGTGAACCAGGTATGGGATCCACTTATTGGTGCTCCAAGTGCATCATTCCCATGATGCCTTTCACAATCAACTGATCTATTTGGGAAAAGAGAAGGGATTGTATAAGGAGAAAGAGATGGAGAGGGAATTTTGAGGCCAAATCTTAGAAAGGGCTGCAAAACTTGGGCTAGAAGGGGAAGGGATTTTGGCAGAGTTTCTTTGTTCTCTTTCTTGATGTTGTAAATGGGACCCCAAGACCTCTTTTTATATGAGAAAAATATGTTTATTTCGTTTGGGGATGGGCTACAATGAGTAAAATGGTTGGGAAACCCTTGATAGCCCGTAAACTCCACCAAATTCCTTGCAATTTTGTATTTTTTTCAACTTTTGGAGGTAAACGCGAGTTGTCTAGCATGCAACCCACATATGTACATGGGATGACTATAATGAAACTAACATGTGTATGTGGGTTGAACAATATGCAACTAGCATGTGTACGCGGTAAGTAGTTCCACATGGCATGTACATGTTTCAAAAACTGGTTTTTTAAGAAGGATCCTCAACAGTAATTTGGCAAATTGTGTAAGTGGAAAGGCCAATGCCATGTATGTATAGGTAGGGAATTTTTGGAATATAAAATATTCCCCCTAATGTGTGAGGTCATAAGAGAAACCAATGGCTGAAATACATTACAATATCTTTACCAGTGGGAAGGAATGAAGTCGAGTGATCCCGGGACTAGAGTTCGGGAGTGCACCATCCGCAAAACAATAATAATCTCTCCAAGGTGGGAATACCCATGCTTGATATGAACTAATCATGGATGCTAATGAAATACACTGCAGATCCATGTCATATAAATGTCTATATAAAGTGTAGCTACGAGCAATACACAACAGATCTACATCTCAAAATCATTTGATGATATTTAAGTACACTATAATATGCATCTTTAAGAAGCATTGATGCTTTTGGTTGGAGATGAGGACTTCATATCTTGAGAAACAAATTCAAGATCTTCAACAACTCAGGTAGGAGTACAATAGGAGTGTAAGACTCCCTACTATGAGTTCTTCGACATGCCGTTGGGAAAAGACTGGAGATTATTGATCGTTAGGAAAAAAAATTCATCGATTTTGAATCTAAACTTGACTGGACTCTTAGGATGATCATCTCATGAAGTTCAAGAGACAAACTGCATAATGGATGACTCAAGCTCGATAAAAATTCCCTTGGAAAAAAGCACGAAAAATGATGAGACTCAGGAAACATAATATTGACATAATTTTGTGATATAAGAGGCACCACAAACTCTTCATATGTTTGGAAGAGTAACCAAACAGAGGATGAAACAACTCTATGTAGTGAGAACAACTTCCTAAGGTCATGCTAGATCCCAATTCTTGATGAACAAACGAAAGGATGTGCTTTGTCCAAGGGAGACTATATTTTTTCTGAATAAGAGAGAATGTATATCATGTCCCCTCTTTTTGGAATATTTGAATTTTTTGTCTTTTTCAAATTTTTAACAAGCTTGAAAAAGAATAAAAGAATGCTACGTTACAAACGAGGAACGAGTGTCGTAGGAGAGAAAAATGGTTCCAAGTGCATGCAGCATACTGATGCTCAGAGAAAGGAGACATGTTTAGGATAAGGACACTTGGGGAAAATTCCTCCATGGGTCAAGGTGTCAGATCACAAGGGAAAACGTGTTGCAAGGCTTATGTATAAGGAATGATTTTCCTGGCTCATTTGAGAGAAACATGGAGCCGACATTAGGCCAAATACACAAGGATGATACATGCGATGTGATGAAGCATGAAACAACAATACTCCTTCCATGTGAAGTTTTAAGATCCCATAGAAGGTAAGCTCGGTTTTTTTCACGTTTTAGAAAGTTTGAAAAAACACTAAATTAAGACTCTGGGGAGTTCCTTTTTCGCAACTAATCCAATCGGTTCGAAAAAGTGGTAAATTTTTACTGAAAGGATGTCTCTTCAAAACCATTTTAACCAGTGTGATTAAGATAAGATCACTCGACAATATTTTCAATTTTAAGGAGTCTTAAAAGAGCTTAACTATGGAATCACAACCTTTTTCTAGGTTTAGTCTCCTTAGCCCCAAAAAGTATAAAATATAACTTAGGAGAACTCTCCCAATGAGACAAGTCTCCCGAGGTGTACCTTTTTCCTGGATAATCTATTGGTCGGAAAAAGGGTTAAACATGGGCCAAATAGATTTTCTTTCTGAACCAATTAACGAGTGTGAAAGGAACAAGGTCACTCGACAATATTTTCATATTTAGGAAGTTTGAAAAGAGCTTGACTATGGACTCTGAGGGGGTTACTTTTTTGTAACTAATCTCCAAGGCTCGAAAAAGAGATAAACCCAAACCAAGGAGAGTGTTCCTTTTTTGAAAATTTAGTCCCTCAGGCCCAAAAAAGGGTTAAATTTATTCTTGAGAATACTCTCCTAGCGAACCGAAGTTCCGAGGGTATACCTTTATTTGTAAAATTAGTCATCCGAACCAAAAAGGGGTAAACTACCACTGGAAAGACATGCCTTCAAATTAGATTTTGGTGAGCATGAAGGACAACAAGTTCTCTCGTAAATCCTTTCATTTTTAGATAGTTTGAAAATTTCTTAAAGAAGACTCCAGGGGGGCTTATTTTCTCAAGTAATCCATATGAGATCGAAAAGAATAAATAAAGTTTTGTTGGATGTTGCTTTCAGAATTTAAGCGAGCTTGAAAGACAACAAACCACGATATTTAGGGATTCCCATGGGTAAGTCCAAGAATGATGACTAGAAAGAAGAATGAGGCTTCAATATGTAATCATGGCGGGACTAACAAGGACTCCCAAGCCTAAGAATAAAACTCGCAACATGGATGCCAAAATGAAGTGAAGGATCTACCTAGGGAATCCATGTAGAGGTAGGATATACCACCTAATTATGACACTTATAAAATAACTGAGAAGGTTTTGTGTCTCACTTCAGTGGGATCGATCCGATGGAAAAGTAGTAAAGTCAACAATATGCAAAATATGGGGAGTGAAAACCTAACCTATATGCAAAATTTGAAAAAATGACTTTTACCATGGGATGATATAAGTGTAACCCATCTCAAGAAAATTACCAAACCAAAAGGACACATTCATCAAAATGACCAAAAGATATCTCAAAAGAGAACTCAAGTAGCCACCAAGTCAAGTCAGGGGGAAAGGGGGACCAAATTAGGGGAAAAAGGGCCAAAAAAGTCTATAAAAAGAGGTGGACAACTCATTTTTAGCATTGCAATTCAGAAAATAACAAACAAATTCAAAACCCCCCTTTCTCAAAAGGAGAATTCAAGGAGCGACGGTGGATGAAAAAATCCTCCCACTTGGACCAAGTAAGTACAAATAAACCTCTCTTTCATTTTAATCTATTTTTGTAAGTTCAATTTTATGTTTGGGAGGGGTGCGCCCTTGTATAAGGGTCACATCTGTGTGTACGTTGGATTTCCATGCTCATCCCGCATATGTACATAAGCAAATTAATACTCAGCCTGTGTACATACATGACTTTCTTAAAGGAAACCCATGTACACCCTATTTAATGCTAAAAAAGAAACAATCAAATACTAAAACCTCTCGAATTTTGTGTGTGAGAGGATGTATGTTCATTGGAGAGAAAGGGAACATGAGGAGCTTGATGTTTTTGTCGAGGAGGATCCCGAGGCCATTGTTATGCTAAAGCAATGTGCCATATATAAATTCTTCCAGTGTATGTTCATGAGGGTAGAACTGAGGTTGCTCAATGCTTTGGTAGAGTATTGGCACCCTGATGCAGAGGTATTTCTACTAGAGGGTCAATCAATGACCCCAACCACAGAGGATATTTACTTCTTGACCGACCTCTCTAGGAGAGGGGAACCGATCAATATGAGGACCTTTCCTTGAGGGCCGTATAACATTGATATTACATTGGGATGTACTATGAGGCTGGTACCGAGAACATAGGCTCTTAGGTGATGATTCACAATATTACCATCCTCCACCTTTGCATTGTATTATTATGATCAGGTGGATCAAAAGACCCACAACACTCCACCAAGCCTCTCATGCACATATGCATTGTGCAGTTCAGTGTTTAGAGGCTACAAGTTTTTTCTGGAATACCACCATGCTGAAATGCATGAAGAAACAACTCACAGACTATTGTAGGACGACAAACAAGAACTTCGGGTTTTTCATAGTTTTGTGATCTTTCTTATTCTTAGAGAGTTCCTAGTCTTAGCCCGAGATAGATAGTATGGGGGCGTATTGCATCCTTCCTGACATTGTGTAGGTGGGAAGTTTTGATTCCTAGACAGTGTGGAGGAAGAAACAAAGAGGCATTTGATGAAAAATTCTTTGACTGGTGGGCCCATCAGATTCCGGTCATAGAGGACTATCCCTATGTAGGAATTATTTTCTTGAGAGGTCCTGACATGCCCATGCCCCCTGGAGAGGAGCACAGAGAAATAGGTAACACATTTTTGAAGTTATTAAATTTTTAAATTTTTACATATTATCCTTTTTATGTGTATGTTAGAGTACTAACTTAAAGATTTGTTATATACAAATGTGGGACCTATTCAACCAACAAACTTCGCTAGGAACGGGCATCGTCCTCAACCAGAGGCCGGACTAGTGGGAGCAGGAGGTCTAGCGGCTACAGGAGGACCCCCAGTCGGAGAGGCTAAGAGAGTGTTGCGTCGAGTAGAGAGAAACTTCATGGCTCTCACTCGTTTTGTACCCATGGAAGAGATCGAGTATCTTCCCCCGACTATGAAGCCACACGTAGTGGGGTAACCCATGACTTGGGTCCAACTATTCCTGTGTCTTGTGAACATCATGGTTCACTACAAAAGGACCAATAGGCCTAGACCTTAGATAGTGTTGGACCACTTATTTTCCGAGGGAAAGTTTTGTACTATGTATTTGAGGGCTTAATGCCAACGATGTATACCAACTATTTTTTGGGATTTAATGCTCACTTTGTACTTGTGACACTTTTGTTTTGGATATATATATATATATATATATATATATAGAAAGAAGATATATATATATATATATATATATCTTTTCTTTCTTGTGGATAAACATTTTTACAAATTTATTTACATGTGTATGTGTGTGTTTTACTTTTACATGTGAGAATCATGTCAATCTAATACTTGATTAGCTAATGTATCAGTTAGTTGGTTAGATCTCCTAGGAACATGAATATAAGTAATATAATCAAAATATTGTTCTAAGAGACATACCCTAAGGAATCGTCAGTGAAGAGTAGGATCATAAAAGCGGTAAACCCCATTTAACTGGGGCACAAACAATTGAGCATATAAATAAACCTAGAGGTGAGAAATACCACGTGACAAGGCATCACATAGTAATTCTATCACTGCATTGTACTTGACAACATTATTGGTTTCTTTACCCAGACAAATACCTCCATAATATAGCAACTGGCCACCAGGTGTAAAACTTACCCAAGCTGTGGATGCAAGCCTCCGAGTGTGTCTGCTAGCATTGTCCGCAAAACCAACATAGACTTTAGATTCACTTGAAATATTCCACAGTGAAAAAAGAAAACATAAATGACTACATGTTCATAAAACAAAAACACAAAATGTATAAAAATAATATACATATATACAAGAAGTCATGCTCAGGTGACCGACCTAAGTGTAATACTACTTAAGGTAGAGCCCAATCCCAGGCTCTGTTAAGGCATTACCCCTGAAATCAACCAGATGGTAAGAACCATTTTATAATACCTCTTTCACATTGAAAGGTATGAACCACATGGGTTTAAAATTGCCTGCCCCCAAAGGATCTTTGTCTTGGTTGTAGACTAGGACAAGATCTCCTTTGGAGAAAATCCGAGGGTGGATAGACCAATCATATTGACACTTGACCCATTTTTTATCATCCTCGTTAGCCAAGGCCTCATCTCGACGTTTCTCATCGAGCTGCTCGAGATATAAAAGACATTCCTTAAGTGGTGTAGTGTTGGGTAGTTGTTCCACTGCGAACTTTAGAGAAGGGATTTGACATTCAATGGGAAAGACTTCCTCTAGCCCGTAAATGAGTTGAAAAGGTGAAAAACTAGTAGAATTATTTATAGAAGTTTGATAATCCCAAGGCATTGAATATAACATCAAATGCCAATTTGACTTGGCCAAATTAATTGTTCACTGAAGAATAGTCTTGAGAGACTTATTCATAGCTTCTAATTGACCATTCTCTTGTGGGTAATATGGTGATGAATGTTCCTATTTAAACCCAAGATTTGGTGTTAATTCAAACGTCATTTTTTTTGTAAGTGACTGCCATGGTTAGTGAAAATATCCTTCGGGATACCGAATATAGCTACTATCTGGTTGAAAATGAAAAGAGTAGTAGTTTCCCTGTCATTCTTAAATGTTGGCATATCTTCAACCCACTTTGTAAAATAGTCTACTGCTACGATGATATAGCGATTCCCCCTGGAAGAAGTTGGGTGATGTGTAGTGAAATCAATCCCCCACTTGGTGAAGGGGCCGATGGAAATAATAGGGAACATAGGAGTTGGGGGTGCTCGCATGTTCCGAAAAAATATCTGGCATGGGTGACACTTCTTGACTGCCTCAACATAATCTTTGATTAATGAGGGCCAAAAGAATCCAACGCAAAGAACCTTTTGGGTTGTTTCCAACCCAAACAGATGACAACAACATGCTCCTGTGTGACAATCGTTCAAAACAAGCTCTTCTTCTTCGTGAGTAAGATATCGTCGAAGAATGAAATCTACCCCTCGACGATACAAAGCGTCATCGAGGATGAGATAGTTCCGCTCTTGGTGTCATATTCATCGATGCTCATCGTGAGAAGCATAAGTGAGGCACTTCAAAGTCTAAATATATACAAGTATATCTCCATACAAGGGGTCTGAATATGCGATCATAAACAGATCTTTGTTAATTGGTGACTCTTCAAGTGAAAAATAACAACTTTCGACTGTAAGTTTCGAGATCAACTCCACAAAAACCAAGGAATTTTTATATTTTTCCGAAACAAAATCCAAGTCAAAATCTTGTAGGATAACTATCCATTGACTGATTTTTCCACCGATGATTCATCACGTTAAAACATATTGAAAGGGGTTGACGATGACAACGACAGTGTTCTTGCAAAGTAATATATAGTGACAAAACCATTGGACAACATGAACAACTTCCAAAGCAATTTTCTCAACATGCGAGTAGTTGAGTTTCGGTCCAAGGCCTCGACTAAGATACTAGATAACGTGCTCTTCGAGCATGTCATCCTCTTGGACCAAGACCATGCCGATTGTAGACTCTGCAGATGCTAAATATAACAAGAAGTTCTTGTCATAATCAGGAGGACTGAGTAGAGGGGAAGATGTCAAGGTACATTTTAACGCATCAAAATATCATTGAGAAACTTCATTCCAACAGAATGGGACCCCTTTTTTCAAAATACGCATGAACCCTTTCGTAATCTCGTCATAATTAGAAACAAAATGTCGAAGACAATTTATTTTCTCCTGTAGACTCTGAAGCTGGGGAATTGTGCACGGGGGAGGTAATTGGACTATTTCCTCGAACTTTAGAGGATCATCCATGATCCCTTTTGTTGACACTATGAAACCTAATAAACAACCCGATGTCACACAAAAACTACACTTGTTTGGATTCAAGCGAATCTGATAGTAGTGACACCTCTCAAATATTAGTCATAAATGGGTGGGATGATTGGATCTCTTGCGAGAATGTGATGCCATATCATCTAGGTACGTCTCGAATATCTGTTTGAGGTCGTGAAAAGAAAAGGACATGGCCTGCTGAAAAGTAGCTCCAACATTCTTCAGGCCAAAAGGAATTTTTCGATACAAGAAAGTAACCCAAGGACAAATAAAATCCATTTTATGTTGGTCTTCGGGCTTGATTTGAATTTGATTATACCCGGAAAAAATGTCCATGAAATAAAATACCTCACAACCCACACATTCATTAACGATCTAGTCAATAAATAGGGTTGGAAAATTGTCTTTTGAGTAAGCATTGTTCAAGTCGCGAAAGTCCATACATATGCAGATTGTGCCTTGCTTCTTGTTGAGAGGAAGATGGTTCGATACCCATTCTGTCAATTACACGGGGTAGATGAAACCAGATTTCAGGAGTTTCTCTACTTCAACCTTTATCACCTCCGCATTGCGAGGATTGATCGGGAAAATATTTTGTTAGACCAATTTAACATAATGATAAGTCATGATTTCGTGTTCAATAATTTGTGTGTTGATTCCTGGTATCTCCTCATAAGACCAAACAAAAACGTTGCAGAATTATTTAAAAAATTCTGTGTAGATTTGAATTTCTTCGGGAGATTAATCCTCTCCTACGAAGACATTTTCCATGACACCAAGGATTTTGGAGATATCGATAGGAATCGTCTCACCAATACTTTCCATGTTTCCCTCAGTGTATACTCCATGTGTAGCCAGAGGGTTAATAGGACAAGGGATATCTCCATTCATGGTCGTAACAAACTCTCCTACCTCTATTCTCCTAAGCTCAGGAAAGAAGTAAGATCTATGATGAATATCATCCCAAGGTTTGTCTGTCCCAGTTATTGCCTCCAAGATTGCCTTGTCAGAGGGAAATACTAAGTCCAAAGTTTCATGAGCAGTGAGAGAGTCTTGATCCAAAATAGGCTTGAGAAAATGATCTAGCTCCTATTGGGGAGCCAGATCAGGGTTGGTCAAGGCTTGTTGGACAATGATATATGCAACCTCAGTTGCAGATAAGGGCATGGCCATGCCAAGGTTCCATACCCCTTCCATCAAAGTGGATGGTGAAGGTAAAGTCCATGGGTCTTCAAAGTAACTCGTTTTGAAAGTTACAACTTGAAAAATTGCAGCCTTCGACTGGTCAGGGACAGTTGAGATAAACCTATCATCATTGGAAGGCGGTGGATAATCAAAAGTTCCGATCAAAGATGGAAACACTTCGACACCTAAATTGACAGTTCCTGGTTGCGGGTTATCAATCATTGGGACCATGGATGCCCTTGATGAAGGGTCGGGATGAGAGAAGGACAACTAGTGAGCGGTTATAATCCGGCCTTCATGAGGAAATCATAGGACACAAAAAATTATGTCTACAACAATATTCATTGCATAAGTCTAATTCCTCCCGAAAAAAAGATTGCACTCGAGAGACGCATCGACTACTTCAACATCAATGCACACAGTTTTACCCTCTAACTACATGGGGAAAGAGGGAATTACACCATGTGGTCTCAACGATCGACCAACAAATGCATTAATTAATGTGGGTGATGGATCCAAATTAGGCTAGTCGATGGCCTTCTGGTTGATGGCCTTCCAACATGCTAACGACATCACACAAGTAGATGCAACCTCATCAACCACCATACATAAAATATTATGTGTCAATGATTCCATGGTGTACGCCACTACTACATAAAAGGTGACATGGTGAGAAAGACGGGGTTTATGGTCAGTAGGATAAAAAATGATCATTCATGAGTTACTGGGCTTGGACACTCCCAAGGTGACAACAAATATTTTCTTTGTGAGGGGAAACTCTGGAGAGCCTCCAGAGTAGAAATATCATAAGGATTCTTCACCAAATACTCCATGATGGAGTAATTCTGAGTAGCCCTCACATTTGGATTGTGAGAATACTTTTTGAAAGTACCCTTAGGGATGTGAGTCATTGTTTCTCCCATTATCTTCTCCATTTGAAGAGGAGTTAATGGGTTGGAGGCCTATTTTCCCTTCTCAACGGATTTGGGCGTTCCATAGTCATGAGCCTGGTCGATAAATGAGCTTCATCTTTGACCATATAAAAATTTGCAGTCAAGTTGTTTGGATTAGGCACGGGGGTCCCTGACTGCCCCCAACTGCGGTCATGGATGTGAAAACTTGAGCCATGTTTTTCCATTGTGGAAAATGTTTTTTCAACACAACAGGTTGTTGTTGTGCCAGTATCTTATGAGATTATGCAGTCCAAGGGAATAGGTGAGTCAAGTGGTCATCCGTGGAAAGATTACACAAAATATTCACCTTTCTCTTTTCATTTTTTTCCCTCACCAGCATTATTTGTAGCCTTTTTATCCCCCTTACCCTTCTTGTTTTTTTGTTTATTCTTTCCCTCGGTTTGTTGGTTATCCTTGGGATTTGTCTATTGCACATTGTGTACATCTGACTTCAGTTTTATGGGGGCAACCAAAATAGGGTTTGGTTTGTCACAGTTTGTTGAATTGATAACCGTTGTAATTGATTATACAACATATTCATGGACTTGCTCTGTGTTGAGCCTAATATGCCATCAACATAAGGCCCAACCTTCTGTTTGTCTTTGTCGAGAGTTGACCATAGTGCATTAGGTAATATATCGTATAGCATGTCAAACTGAGAGTAAATTAGTTTGAGTTGATGGGCTCTCATAATAGCCTCTTCTTCAGAAAACCTCCTCGACGTTGCTACGTCTTTGGACACACAAGGAACCAAATACTTTAAGAACCACTCGAGCAAGAATGCAGGAGGGACCTTGACTTTAATAAAACTCTTTCATCGCCTCCATTCTCGTATGTGATCCAAGATATGATCAACTTTCGTCTGCTCAAAGTTGGCCAACAACTCAGTGCCGACATCATATCTCACTGACAACTGGAAATGGTTCAAGAAAACCATATCCAGGTCATTAAAGTAAGAATACTTTGAGGTGTCGAGCTCGATATACCGTTTCAATGCACCCCTATAAGAGTGCATTGAAATAAGCACAACTGAATGGATTCATCCTTCAAGAGTTGGATGAGAACCACTAGTGACAAGTCATCACGTGATCACCTAGATCTTCTATAGGCTTTCCATAAAACTTAGGGATTCCAAAAGGAAACTTAGTCGGCATGGGGGTTCAACATGGATCATGACCAATTGGGTCATTTAAAAATATCGACAGATCTAGAAAATGCAAAGTTTCTAGAAAAGGTAGTCTCGGTTGCAGAGTATTTAAATGAAAAGAGGGGCCTGGATTTTGGTTGGCACTAGGTTGCTAAGAAAAGTTTGACTTCTAGCTAGGGTTTTGGTAGATTCCATGATGGTCATGTCTAGTGAAAGGGAATTTCATCTGATGTTGTATCTTCAGTTGATTCCCGAAGTTAGATGACATGGATTAAGAAGGGATTTCTCCCTTTACAATGTTCCATGGACCTTGGTTGGGGATTTCCCCAGCTGACCCTCCTAGCATAAGTACCAAACCTTTCCTAGGGTTCCACATAGTTTGGGAGGGGCTGAAACCGATCAACATTCCTTGTGAGGGAAACGAGCTCTGCCAAGGATTCCCAAGACTTTGTGAGGAGTAAACTACTATCATCTCTCCTTGTGAAGGAATGAAACTTTGTGCATGGTTCTGTTGACCAAAGATGAGGTTTCCCCCAGTCGAGAAAGCAGACCAAGTAAAAGAGTTATTTCCAAATGAACCAATTAAAGAAAGCAACATTGATCCCACCTGATTCATGTAGTATGAAGGTCCCTGGCTCCCTCCACTAAACAAACTATAGTTGGTATTAGGCCTGATTGGTTTTTGAAACATGCCACCGAGAGAAGAGGATGGAGGAGGGATGTAACCCCCACCATAATGGATAGTATTAAACGAGGCAGTGGTGCCCTTGGCAGATCCTTGGAAAGGAGCATTAGAGCTCCCTTCCTCTAGACCAATGGTTTGTAGAGTAGAGTATGTGAGAACCGATTTAGAGTCAAAACCAAGCATCCCATATGAAAAGGGAGTTCCCTATGCATTCTAAATGAAGGGGACAGTGGTTGACGTCGTCGAAGGAATCAAACCACTACCCGAAGTTGTGGGAGTCAGGACAGTTGTGGTCTTGACAGGTGGAGGTGGGGGAGGAGGTACAACGCCCCCTCCTATGGTAGTTGTGAGGGGAGTACGAGGACTCCCAGACAAAGTAGAATTATTCGCTTCCATTTTCTCTCACCGAACAAGCTATCATTCAGAAGAAGTCACCTCGGGAGGGACTATATGAATTAGAAGTGGTGTCGATAAGTTGGTGATAGGAGGATTTGATAGCTTGGGAAATTATTCTGTCGGAGTTGGCTTGAATACAGTTTCCTATGGCCCGGTAGCTTCGAACGGTCCTTATTGATCTATCTTGTGCCTCAATGGTGGTGGATGTGGCTCCAAAGTAACCAGTGACAGGCCTTGAAGCCTACACAAATGACGAATTTGTTGATATTCCACTTTGAGAAATGATCAAATGAAACTATAAGGTTTAGATAGTCTGAAATCATAGAGCACACACTAAAATTTCCTAAAGTAAAATCAAGCAAACAACTAACTAGTAGGAAAAACAATTACGCCAATTGACACTAGAGAAACTTACCGATGAAAGTGTAACTTGAACATGGAAACACTCTTCGGGTATACTATGCAAAGTGAGATCCAACATCTACCCTAGGTACTACATTATACCCCTGGAGTCACCTATGTAAGTCCATAAAAATTGGCAACTAGGTTTCCAACTCGTAGTTAGTCACCAAGTGGGTACTTTCGATAGTCGAGTTGATCGTAATGAGCAGGATAACAACATTCGAAGCCATTCAAGGGTACCGAAGGAAATTGATATGGAAGAAAAATGAGGATCTCAAAAGGATTTGATTTCCATGAGGCTCCGTAGTCAAATGAGATCAGTGTGATTCCCAAGAAAAACTATCAATATACAATCCCCACTACGCTTGGTCCAGCTTTGTAGGGGTTATATCCTCTACCTTTCCTTACACGACCTCGTGCTTATCCCATGTGTTAGAGTGGGGTCCCAACTAACTCTTACAACACTGGACTTTAGACACTCCCTATCGCAAACTCCAATGTTTGTTTTAGATGGCCTTGAAGAGTTTCCTCTTCACACCTATTTCAAGGCCCTAAAGCCTAGACTAGTTGGTGAACCCTACAAACAAAATCTAAAATATATTTTAAGTTAAGCATTGATTTTATGGGCTTGATTTACTCAAAGGATATGAATGTGCAACTTGTGGTGTTTAGAAGAAACGAAAGAGACGAAAACTTTAGAGCATTTATGAAAAAGAAAACTAGATACTTGAAATTTAAAGCAAGGGCTTTGTAAATATTTCTGAATGTCAACTTTTCAAAACAATATTCCAAGATCCTATAATCGAAAATTTCCTAAAAGAGATTTTCGTTTCAAAATGAAAAACTACTTATACTTTCAAGAAAAATAATAAGGAACTTTGAAACATAACTCTTTTATTTTGTAAAAAGACAACCTATGCTACGATAACCAAACTAAATGCATGAATGTAATATTTTTTTATTTTTTGAAATTCTTAAACAAGAAAAACAAAAGTAAAAGATTCTTTTTTTTTTCAAAGCATAAACTGGATAAAGAGAAGATAAAACCCAAGACTCAAACAAACCCTACACCACTGCGTAAACACAGGGACTCGTGAGAATTGAGAGGAGGATCTAACGCTTATAGGCCAACTCTAAACCTCTAAGCAAAACAAAGAATTTCAAGAAACAAGTTAAAACTGAATCTTTAACCCAACCAAAGACCATTAACAGAGACCCTGTAAATTCCAAGAAAGGCACGAGAAGCCCAAAGCTTTTGTCAGGAAAGAGAAAAACTCTTCTTTTTTCAAAAATCGTTCAAGACACAGAGACGTGAGTTGTTGCACCAGCAACATGCATATGTACATGGGATGTATATTGTGCAGACTGCATATGTACGCAGGTTGAGCCAAATCAGGGCACGTACACCTCTCAGATTTTTCAAAAATAAAAAAGACTTGGAAGAATAACTGGGAAGAGAAGGCTGGTAGGCACCTGGAAGGTGGCCAGAGACCCTAAAATGACTCAGTAAACCTGAAAAACTCAAAAAGAAATTGAAAAAACCAATTTAAACCAAAATCTCCCACTAAGACCCTAGAAAGACTCTCCAGTGGAGTCGCCGATTTTTCTAGCAGGGAAAATCCCCCTATTACTATACTGGGACGAGGTACATGTAGCACACTGACTTCCCTTAAAATACAATTCTATTCCTAAACTACTCCAAAACTATCTAAATTGAAAGACAAGAGAGATGAAGGAAGAAGAGTAGGTGTACCTTTGGTCCTAAAGTCCGATGTATACTTCCTTCACCTTTGTAGCTTCCTAGGCTGCAGGTCTCCTCCCAAAGTTGACCTGTAAGAACACTTAGGAAACAAATGTTACAAATATGCAATATCTACGTGTTACTTTCACTATTCATATATAATCATAGATACATTAATCAATAAAGATATAATGATGCAATGTATTGGGACATGAAAGAACTCTTTTATTCAAAATGAAGATTAGAAAGATTACAAAATTCTTATCAACAAATGATCCATGAACCTGGTCTGGGATCCTCTTATTGCTGCTCCAAGTGCATCATTCCCATGCTTCCTCTCACAGTCAACTGATCTCTTTAGGAAAAGGGAAGGGATTGTATAAGGAGAAAGGGCTAGAGGGGGAATGTTGAGGCCAAATATCAGAAACGAGTGCAAAACTTGGGCTAGAACGGGAAGGTATTTTGGTAGAGTTTCTTTGTTCTATTGCCTAATGCTGTAAATGGGACCCCAAGAACTCTTTTTGTATGAGAAAAATATGGTTATTCGGTTTAGGGATGGGCTAAAACGGGTAAAATGGTTGGGAAACCATCAATAGCCCGTAAACTCCACCAAATTCCTCGCAATTTTGTATTTTTTGAAACTTTTGGAGGTAAACGCGAGATGTCTAGCATGTAGCCTATGTATGTATGCAGGCTGCTTTGTATGCAACTAACGCATGTATGTGGGCAGTAGTTCAGCAGGGTGCGTACATGTTCCAAAAAATGGGTTTTTAGAAGGATCCTCAACAATAATTTGGAAAATTGTGTAAGTGGAAAGATCAATGCCATGTATGCATAGATAGGGAATTTTGGGACTATAAAAACAGGGGGAGCATGAGAGTGATTGTTGCAATCAATGATTCATCTTTCCATCAATGATTGGTGTTGCCATCAATGCCAAAGGGCGAGATTGTTGGACTAAGTTGTCATTGATGTCAAAGGATTGATGTCAAACGATTGATATATGTTGATTGATGTTAAGGTTGATGTCAAAGGAAGTTGTATCATTGATGGCATGTCCAAGGTAGTCGATGATCATGAATTCTCTTATGATGGAAGTACTAAATGGATGAATTCAAAAGTGGTCCCCTTATGGCCCAAGCTCTCACGGGAAGACACTCTTGGATAGAGTTCTCAAAGTGGTCCCCTTATGGTGAAATACCTCATGGTAAGATGATTTTCAAAGTCTAAATGGTTAAGTGGTTGAGTAATCTTATCAGTGTGGTTAAGGAACCCAATTTTGGTTGAGGAATAATGTAATGAAGATCAACAAATTTGCCGGTGAGACTATTCTAGATGGATAGTACATGTGTCATTTTCGGTGATATGTGGTACATTACGTAGCTCCTCACGGTTGAGGAGATATGTCTTAGTGAAGTTGGATAACCCTCATGAGTTATCTAGAATCCCCTAGAAGTTCAACTAAGTAAAATTATTCTAGAATCCCCTAGAAGAAGTTTACTAGTCAAAGTGGTTGTAACTAGGAGTTAAACATGAGTTAAACTGTTTCAAAAAGAAAATAAATAAAAATAAATTAGTTGCAACTAGAGGTGATGAGATTACTATTTGTGGATAAATTGGTTGTAAGTGTACAAAGTAGTTATAAGTGGGTTATCCACAAAAGAAGGAATTTGGGTAAAACAGTTAGAAGATAACCCCTAGAGGAAGCTACTTGGAGAGTATAAATAAGAGAGCAAGGGTCTCCTATTAGTAACTTTTGAGAAAATTGAATATATATTATTTTGTCAAAGGTTTATTGTAGGTACTCATTTATACATATGAAGTTACAAAAGTCTTAGATAGCAAAGGAGGGTCGACGGTGAAAATCTTGGAGTTTCAGAAAAACCCTATTTTTTGAGGTATATGCGGGCTACATTGGAGGAGGTAGTGCTCATATGCAGGATGCAGTGGAGGAGGTAGCATACATACATAGGCTGTATAAGGGAAAGTCATGTACAAGTGAAAAGGTCATGAAATCCTGAGTAGTTGTTGGTGCCAGGTCCCTGAAGTCTGAAGCAAGTTCCCAGGTCAACATTCTACACATTCAGATCATGTATAGAAGTTCTAGTATGTTTGCATGTTTCTTTTGATGCTTAGATATGCTTATTATATGATGAATTATTGAGGAATTCTTGATATGGTGGATCTTGTACTTGGATATGGTATATGCGGGTTCGTTGGATGAGTGAGCAACACTCTTATGTATGGTACAATTATTATATGGTTGAGGGCTATCTATGTTGTATGATGATGTATGCATGAGGGACATGCATAGGTTGTTGGAGATTCTTCATTGAAAACATGGTACATATGGTATAGGTTGGATGCAGTGACATGTTACTGTTGATACTTAGAACACATCACCAAAAGACTTCATCCTCCCTTGAAATCCATCCTTCTTTTACTTCTTCTTCCCTTTGAAATTCGACTTGTATCAAATGAATGTATAATGATATTTATTTATACCAATTATGTCACTTCCTTTTAACATTAGGGCCGACCTGACACTTTCTTATTTTGTAATTATTTTCTTTAATTATTTTCAGGGCCT
>SNQJ01S0035452.1:68181-85045 GCA_010110895.2 Picea sitchensis | reverse complement strand
ATGCTGAGAATGTATGTGATGGATAAACCATCAAGGTGGGAAGACTACCTGCATTTGGTAGAATTCGCCTACAATAACGGGTATCATGCATCACTGAAGATGAGCCCATTCGAAGCACTTTATGGTATAAAGTGCAACACTCTAGTGAGCTGGGATAATCCAGCTGATAGAATAGTAGTTGGACCTGAACTACTCAGAGAGATGGAAGATCAAATGATAAAAATCAAACAGAATCTGAAAGCTGCCCAGGAAAGGCAGAAAAGTTACGCTGATAGTAACAGAACCCATAGAGAATTGAAAGTGGGTGACCATGTTTTCCTGAAAGTAAAAACTAACAGGAGTTCCCTGAAATTGGGAAGTTGTGCCAAGTTGGCAGCAAGATTTTGTGGGCCATTCGAGATCCTAGAAAGGATTGGGCCAGTTGCATACATGCTTGCATTACCTGCATCTATGAATGTACATAATGTGTTTCATGTTTCACTACTTAAGAAATATGTACCTGATGCTAATCATGTTATCGATTGGATTGTGATTCAGGTGGAACTAGAAGGTGTCCTGCAAGTGCATCCTGTGCGCATATTGGATAGGAAAAGCAAGCAGCTCCGGAATCGATCTATAGGGCTTGTAAAGGTCTAGTGGACCTGGTACGGTCCTGAGGACGCGACATGGGAGCATGAAGAAGTAATGCAGGCATAGTACCCGCATCTTTTTGAAAATTTTGAAGGACACACAGAGGCAGTGTAAGTTTCACTGAGGACAGTGCAAAAATAAGGGGAGGGAGATTGTAGTGTCCCCAAGGCCGAGCCCCGTTACACATCATGATATATGCAAGGAATTGTAAATGTGGTTTATAGGCTGGTGAGCCAAGTTTTGTATAAGCTGGAAGGATTATGTGGTTGTTAGGCCAGGAAGCCTAAGTGTTTGAAGGCCAGGAGCCTGTTGTTGTACTTGTATGTATGAAGAATATTTAATAAAATATAAACACCGCCAGGTGCAGACCGACCATGATGAATGAGTGAAGGGGGACTGAGCGTCCACAGAGTGGGCAAGGAACTAGGGGCTGGAAGGTGGGAAAGGGGATGAGTGTTGAGCCTAGCGGCTAAGCCTAGGGGCTAAGCCTAGGGGCTAAGCCTAGGGGCTTAGGCCTGGAATAATATTTTAATATTATTTCCTAAAATTCCATGTGCATATGTTTTGATCCTAAGTCCTTTTGGAAGGACACGTGATTTCCCAAGTGGTGGGAGGAACACATGCTGGTGGAACGCATGCAGTTCCCAGGGTGACAAATGTCCACCCTGACGCATGCAAATAAATGGGACGAGGTAAGCCGTGGGGGGGACATTCCATTCGACCCGACTTCCCTGAGCAAGAGCCATACGAGCCAGTCGGTAATATACCTCGAATATGTCTGGTACAGAGAGGAAACCTGGGTGAGGTGCTGAAGAATGCGTGTTTACCCTTGTTCAGAGCCGGGAAGTTTGTCTGTGAGAGAAAGCCAGTGTGTGCATTCCCTGAACTAAATTTCCATGTCAATTTCAGGGAAGAGTCTCTGTTACCTAGGAAAAAGCTGAGCTAACCTGCGCATGGTGTCCCTGTTCTGAAATCATGATCATGAAATCATCCTGTGACTACTTAACCAGTTTGGGAATCCTTTGTCTGTTTTTCCCGCTGGTTGTTGTGGCCACGCATTACTGGACTGCGTGAGGCTAGTTGGCCTGTGAGCGACTCCTCCAGGTGAGAGAGTGCGCAGAGGAAGGAGAGAGCTCCTAGAAGGAACCATGTAGTTGCTACAGAACCCGGAGACTTCCAGTCCGGTCTGTTCCTGTAACCAAAGGTAAGGGAGACTGGCAGCCGAAGGACTGGCCAGGTGACAGAGAAGGTGCACTCTCCTGGGGTGGAACAGGCATGTGGGGAATGAGGTTCTGTGGGCAGTGAGCGTGGGAGATTCCTGGGAGAGAGTTCCTTCCTGATGGTTGTGTGTGGCTGAATTCCCTGTAACCTCAGCCCGAGTCTAGATTCCTTTCCCTGGGGTGGAGCTCAGTCCCAGCTCGGGGGTGACCCACTGTTGAGTTGAGGAGAAGTGCGGTCTACGGCTGGGAGGTTCGTGGAAGGCCTGCATTTGGTTGGTGATTTCTACAACTGTTAAAAGATAAGTATCTGAATTATGTCTTATCACATTTCCACATGACTGTGATGTATATATATTATCATGTTTTCCGCTGTGTAAATGAATTACTACTGAATGCTATGGCTTGTTTAATCGTAAGAAGTAACTTATATATTTTACTCTGAGAATTTAGTGTGTTAATTGCTAAAATGCACGTGCTTATAATGTCGGTATGAATTATGTATAAAATTCATGTATAGAATGGTAACCGAGAGGTTTGAAAACATCGGTAGTGTAAAAGGGTACACTACATAAGGCATGGCATGGCATGGAAAGGAAAGGAAATGCAATGCAAGGAAAGAAATGGCATGGGAAGGAATGGCATGGCAAGGAATAGCATGGAAAGACATGGCATGAGAAGGCATGGAATGGAAAGGTAAGGAAATGAAATGCATGGTATGGAAGGGAATGAAAAGGAAAGGCATGGCATGGAAATAACATGGAAAGGAAAGCCAAGGAAAGCTAAGGAAATACAAGGACAAATATAACAACCCTTAAAACAAGTAATTATTAAATTAAAGGGGGCTAAAAATGCAAGCTTAAACTAGGGTTTAGATAACAAATGGACATTGAAATGCAAGATGACATATGACAACCCTACAATATTCAGGACATGATATCCCTAAAGAGGTGAAAATTATGACATAAATGTAAAAAAAGGTGTGAAGGTGTATTCCTAGGGTTTAATTGCGAGGCATGGACATGTTTCTGTTTTTGCTATTCTTGTTTCATTGCAATCCACATTTTGATTTGAATTTTTCCTTGCATAATTTTATGGGATGTTATATTTATTGTTATATAGTTTAAAATGGGAAACTACATGACAATACATGGGAAGCTACATGACAATGGCATGACATGGAAATGGAAATGGCATGGCTTGTCAAGGCATGGAAAGGCATGGAAATGCCATGGCATGACATGGCTTGGAAATGGCATGGAATGAATGGAAAGGCATGGAAATGGCATGGCATGACATGCCTTGTAAAGACATGACAATGCATGAAAATGGTGTGGAAAAAACAATGGCATGCCATGGAATGACTTGGAAAGGCATGACAATGGCATAGCATAAAAAAGTTTTTGGGATTGGATTTGGGAGGGTCCTTTGTCTCCTTGTGTGCTCTAACCCAAAAATTGTGAAGGAGTGTGCAATAAACTCTCAAAGATGGTGAAGGGAAAAAAATAATGGTTTCAAGTCTCCTTGGAGGAATTTTGGTAGCATATCATTACTTTCTATGGAGTGTCATGAAATTTAACCTCAAAAATATTATTTGTAGGTGGAAAATGATACCCATTCTAAAATCTAGTTTCCATTTGAAATCTCTCATTCTATTGATCAAAATAAATAATTTTAGTGGACATCATGGAATATTGAATAAATGTTATTAATAATTGATGGGTTTAACAAAATTTACATATACCCACTACACAAGCTAAACAAACACGAGTGCATTAATGAGTCATTGATTCATATTTTTAGCATTTACAAAGGGTTACACATAAATCAAATGATTTTATATATTTCATGCATAGAAAGAGGGGAATAATGTGTGTGACCGAGAAAATGGTCAAATTATGGATTGAATCAACTAAGATACTAACAACTAGGCTTCTCAAAGGAATATCAAGGGAAGACTAGGGTCAAGGTTTTTTCCTAAGGAGACTAGGAATACTAGGACTTATACCTACAGGAGAAAATAAATACTTTTATCATGTAGCTTTGGTAAGAGAAGAAGTTATGGTTTTGTAGAATTTTAAAACCCTAGTGCTACCTAATGTGTTTGTTATCGAGAAGATAGAGGGATTTGATCTTGTATAAGTGTGGGATACAAATGTAGGTTGCAAAAAGGACTTACCATTGTGTATGCTACCTTGTTGATGATCTATAATGGAGTGAGCTATTGGATAATGTTATCTTATGGTTTCCATCGCTAGAGTTTGAAGAGCCCAACTTCTAACAACCCTTGATAAGATATTGGTAGGTGCATGTACTTCATATTCTAAATATATATGAAGTGTTTGGGTTGTCCAAATGTTGTGTACTTTCATAATTGAATTTTATCTTATGTCATGTTCGTAATTGAGTAATTATAGTACTATTTATGGAGGTTAATTTGACATAACATTGAGCCGAGAATGTTCATTGATTTACAATTATGTAGAAGATAAATGAGAAAATTTATTTCTATAATAAATTATTGTAATATGCCATCTTTTAGGTCACAATATTTTCAAGTGACCACTATTTGAGTGTAGATTTTCATTGGATTTAGATGGAGATAATTCAAGAGGTAGTCCATGCATTGTTGGCTGTGAGTTAGAATATGGATATCCACAACATTCATGCAAATAATTCAAAAGTAAGGATTTATCGATGATCTAGAGATACATGGTTGATTAGAAAGTAATGCTACTTGAGAACCATTAATTGCTTATGGATTGAGCACTTAGCAATCTTTTCCACCATAAGATATTCCTTAATATGTAATGCAAGTGTTTATAATCACTTTATAAAAAAATAAGGGATTAATACACATAAAATTCACACACTTTGGAATTCAAACACTTTGAAATTCATATATTCATCAACATAAAATGAAGAAACAATGAGATTCATAAAAAACGTGTCATGAAATTTTTACACACACACACACACATATATATTGTCTAAATTGTTCATTTTATTCAAAATGGAAACTCGTGCCCAATATACAAAGTGACAACAAGCGCCCTAACATAAAAAAACATCCATATGGTGGCCTAAATACAAAATGAAAGTAGTTGGTCAATCATTAGCCACTGCCACCCTTGCCACCCTCAGGAGAATCTTGGAAACCAATCTTTCTTCTCTTGCTCAAGGAAACACCTCGAAAGGTTCTAGGCCTGTCGTGCTTCAACGCTCTCGAGACTGCATAAAGAATAAACATCGTTATAAGTTTTTTTCCTCAATGAATTAACAAACATACAAAATGTTAATTTGTAATTTAACCTAAGAAAACTCACCGCATATGCTACTGTAAATTGTGAGGGTGTTACCCTCCTCCACGACCCTGGTCTCTTCGCGATGCCGCCCTGCATCAGTTAAAAGGATAAAGTCAAGAAAATTAAACAAATATTCATAAAATAAAATTCATTAAACATAAAAAATTATCATCAATGCATTATCTCACTATGAATATTTCAAGGCTCTATGGAGATTCACTAGTAGATGGAGTACTAGGTTGTATAACCTACTCTGAGACAACCTCTACTGTGGAAGTCTCTGTTGATGGGGTCGATAAAAATGTTGAGGGTGGGTAGTGATGGACCCCCACAGGCCGTACAAGTGATTGCAACTCCCTAGGCCCAGAGAAAGGTAGCCTAGAAGAAATGCCCAGGTGCTCAGGGAGTGCAATAATACTTTAGCTATCAAATATATCCACATCGTGCATACATATTAATAAAATTGAAATATTAGTACCAACTGGTAAAATTCAAAAACATAAACACAAACAATTTGAGAATTATATGGTATTTAACTCTACACATGATACTTGTGATGCAGGTGACTTGTCCATCCTAGATGGACATTACCCGACATCGCCTAGTCCCAAATCCTATAGAAACATGAGAACATTAAAAATTTGAGGATTCCATAAAATAAAGAAATGGCTATGGTGAATTTATCATATGTGACACATACCTGTGTGTGGGGTGCACCCAATGAACATGTTGCCTCTACTTCCGCATCAATGGTGGGGCTAGGCACTGATGCATCCATCAACGTAGAGGGTCTACTACTAGGACATAACAACTGAAAAAAAAACATAAATAAAATATCGATACAAATACACATAATACAAAATAAATATAGATACACATAATGATGAAGAACATAAAGAGGGTTACGATACTAACCTCCTCCATGAAGCTATGTTGTCCACTAGGATCTATAGGCCCATGGCATGTCTTCCTTTAGATCGAGCATCTGTGAGGTTCACATGGATGGCCATTATGTCCATGTGCCCTCTCCTCACTGTAATCTATCGTGCATGTTGAACCTCCAACCCCTCTATCAATGTCACTGGATGACACCTCCTGCCTAGAGAGTGCAAAAAAGCTACTGTGTTTCACCAGGCTACAAGTCAATGATAAAATGGATAGATTTACCTATTTCAAGTTCTCTGAAACATGAGGATTCTAGGTAGGGGGGTCAATCCTTTTCCTGGGGGGATGTAGACCTAAGACGAGGTCACTCCTAACATGCTCTCAGTCCTGTGTAGACCCTAGACCCATCCCTTGGAAGTATCTAATGTCAAATTAGTTGTTGGCACAAGGGGCAGACCTAGGGTTCAATGATCAACAACACACCAAGAAAACCCTAACTATCGACCCTTTTGGCAACACCTACAAAGCAGGTGAAGTATCACTCGAGGTAGAAGCAGGGGGGTTTACATGACACAGGTGTCTGTAACCAAGCTGGGACACAGATATGTGAAATAACACTTCACAGAGTACTCTATTAACACTTAGGAACAATATGCATTAGTTCATTATCTTAATTAACATCGCAAAACATACCCAAGGATAGATCAACGCAGTAACAAATGAAAATATCCCCATGGAAATTAGCATCATAAGTTAGATCTAACATCCATTCATCCTTAAAACAAGTAAATGACTAAACAACATCAGATCTATCTATCATACATAATAACGAAGGCACTAAGCAGATAAATGACAAGCACAACACAACATAAAGCACACCAAAGACACAAGATATATGTGGTTCACCCCAGTGTGGGGCTATGTCCACCAACTGCTTCATATTCTTTATTATTCTTCAATCTCTTACATTCAGTTGCTCTTGTGCACTAAGCAACAGAGCCGGGCTTCACAACAGACATGAGATCTGCGCACTGAGCACCAGATCCTCCTTCCCAAAACTAGGTCAAGGAACATAGCCAAATTCTCTATCGAGCACAGAGCCTTACATACAAATTCTATTGCACAAAGAAACTTAGAACTAGTTGCACTTAGCCACTACGCTCTTACATCCCTGCCTCTACCATACATTCTTACACTTATTTATACTTTTACAGTTCCTTACAAAAAGGCCTAATCATGGGAGAACCCATGGGCCGACATTCCATAACCCATTAAAAAAACCCTAAGGAACCCCTTGCTGGGTCCACATAGCCCACAAAAATAGTGGGATCTGTGATCTCAGCTCCGCTTGGGCACTCCATCTTCGACCATCGCGTTGAATTCAAAAAGGTGGTCCAAACCTGACAAAGGTTTCCTCAAAACATGGTCGAGGGCCAATAGGCCCCCAAAACTCACTTGTGACTCGTACCGAGTCACTCGAGTCTGGGAAATGCTTCTTCGAAGGCCTCGATCTTAACTCAAGCTACCTCGAATTACTAATTCGTGTGAGCCTCCTGCTCAGTGAGCTCCTGAATCATCTTCTCTGTAACAGGCCCTTCTAAGCGCTGTTCCACTGTTGCAACCACTTGGTCCAGTTGTGAGCCATGTCTCTCAATTTATTCGAACACCTTGTAGGCTTCATCCTGCACAGGTTGTAGCTTCTGCCCGACTTCCATTACCCTTCTCTGGAGGGCAGTGATCTTCTTCTGCACTGTACACTTTTCTTGAGATCTCTTCATTCTTTCAATCGCAGTGAGTAGCTTCATCTGCACCTATATTGATAATTCTTGTTGTTGCACCTCCTGTAACTGCGCTTCTAGCTTCCTTAGCTCTGGATCTTCTGCGAGGCGTTCATATATCTGCGTTCTTCTACTATTCCAGTGAGGTTCAAATCCTAAAAACCTGCCTCCTACGAGGTTCCAGTCTATGAAGTCTTCCATCTGGTCTCTGTAGTTTTTCCATCTTAGCTTTCTTTTTATTGAGCTTCCTTTCCTTCTTTCCTGTGATCCGAGTCTCTCTAACTGTTTCTGGAATCCTCTTTCCATTCTTATTCTTATCTTTCTTTAGCGCAGTGGCTTCGCACTGTTGAGATTCCTTCATAGAGTCTGAAGTTAATATCCCTTCTATTAATACTTCCTGGGTGAATATACTTCTTTCTTGCATAGATAGGTTCTTCAAGCCTTCCTCCATTCTTTCGACTTTGACAACTAATTTTCTTACTTTCTGTTCCTCCTGCATTGTTACTTTATTCTGTTGCTTCAACTTATCCTCTCATTCCTCTATTATTCGATCTATTTTTCTAGCTATGAAATCCCTTAGTTCTTGCTTTTTCTTCTCTATAGCTTCTTCCTCTGCTTTCCTTCTAATTTGATCTTTCTCAATCCAAGGCTTACCTAACAAAAGTGGGAAAGGGGCACTGTTCTCAACAAACTTAATAACTTCAAATTCTTCTTCAGTAGATGTTGCATGAACAATAATAGGTACATTAGTAACTCTTCCACATAGGGTTATCATATTTCCTTAAAACAAGCCTATCCTTCCCAATGAAGGTATCACAATAGGATTTCCCAAAATTTCCCAAGTTTCTTCTGTCATAATATTTACTTGTGTTTCCTCATCCAAGACACAGTCTATGTTGAAGTCTTCTATTCTTGCACTTATGCGTGTTTTACTTTCAGGATCTCTGGTAAACTAATTTTTTTATGAACATTCCTCATTTCTTTCAACTATACTAATGTAGTCTGGAATTTCTTTGATTCTTTCTCTTTATGACTTTCTAACATGCCTTTAGTCTCTTGAATTTATTCATAGTTTTCTTGTCTCATGTTCATTCTTTCAACTTTAGCAATCATCCTTGGACAATTCTCAACCTCATGACCAATAGTTTTACAACAAAGACAGATAAGACCTGTACGAGGACATTCTTTAGCAAGATGTCCCGATCTTCTGCAGTTATAACACAATGTCAATCCTATTTTCCTCTTGTATGTTCCCCAACCTCTTCTGTACTGCACACTAGGATCACAGTGCTGGACCTGCAATTTGCAAAAATTCTTTCTAGGTTCCTGCATCCACTTATTAGTCCAAAAATTCTTTCTATGCATATGAATAACATATCTTTCTTCATTTCTATTAACTTTAATCAGATCAACTCTTTCTTCCAACTGCACCCTAGCCTTCAGAATAGGACATAATCTATTAAACATGCTTAAATTCATTCTTTTGAAACAAAAATTTTCACTTATATTACTCTTATCAAAGCACAAAGCTTTACCTTTCTTTGGATCTTACCTCTTTTCTTTGGATCATATTTCTTTCTTAGCACAAAGCTTCGCAAGTCAAGTAGAGTACTGCGCACTTCAGCAACAGATCTATGCACAAATCCTCTCTTTTCTTTACTTCAGTTCCTAGCAATAACAGTTTCAGGTCCCAACAATGGAACCATTTGTTGGCACAAGGGGAAGACCTAGGGTTCAACGCTCAATAGTGCACCAACAAAACCCTAACTACCGACCCTTTCGGCATCACCTGCGAAGCAGGCAAAGTCTCACCCGAGGTAGAAGCAGTGGGGCTTACAGGACACAGGTGTCTATAACCAATTTGGGACACAGATTTGTGATAATAACACTTCACAGAGTACTCTATTAACACTTAGGAACAGTATGCATTAGTTCATTAGCTTAATTAACATCACAGAACATACCCAAGGATATATCATTGCAATAACAAATGACAATATACCCATAACACTTAGAATCATAAGTTATATCTAACATCCATTCATCTTTAACACAAGTAAAGCACTAAACAACATCAAATCTATCTATCATACATAATAACAAAGGCACTAAGAACATAAATGACAAGCACAACACATCATAAAGCACACCAAAGACACAAGATATACGTGGTTCACCCCTGTGTGGGGCTACGTCCACCAACTGCTTCGTCTTCTTTATTATTCTTCAATCTCCTACATTTAGTTGCTCCTATGTAGTACTAAGTCACAGAGCCAAGATTCACACCAGACAGGAGATATGCACACTGAGAACCAGATCCTCCTTCCCAAAACTAGGTCAAGACACATAGCCAACTTCTCTATCGAGCATAGAGCCTTACACACACATTCTGTTGCACAAAGCAACTCAGAACTACTTGCACTTAGCCAATTCACTCTTACATCGCTGCCTCTACCATACATTCTTACACTTATTTATACTTTTACAATTCCTTACAAAAAGGCCTAATCATGGGAGAACCCATGGGCCGACATCCCATAACCCATTACAAAAACCCTAAGAAACCCCTTGTTGGGTCCACATAGCCCACAAAAATAGTGATATCCATGATGTCAACTTCGCCTGGGCGCTCCATCTTTGACCATCATTTTGAAGTAAAAAAGGTGGTCCAAACCTGACCAAGGTTTCCTCAAAACTTGGTCGAGGGCCAACAGTAGTTGACATGCTTACCCAAAACAAACTTAGCCCATAATTTTCTCAGAAAATATAAGGGCATATCCCTGTTATTACAGGGAGGTTTATAAAAAACCATATACCACCTATCCATCCAATTTTGACTAATATAGAGATGGATGCATCAGTAAATGGAGATGTATTTCTTGTTCAATGGTAGTTCTTGTCCAGTTCTAGGATCCCTAAAAATAGACAATAATTTTGGTTTTGAAATTCCCAGGTCTTTGACTTGGTTTCTGTCCAAACCAGTGTTGTAGTACTCATACATTCTTTTCCTATAATTAGAAATAGAGGTCCATTTACCTTTGGCACTTGCAATGGACTTCACAATTATGTCCAAATAAGTGGCCAAGGAGACTCTGCTAGGCTCTCCAGTGTCCCTTAATTATTCCTCAAGGGTTCTCAATATAACCAACCCCTCATCAATTTGAGTGTTTACATTGGGTGGTTGTGGTGGGTTGGGGTTTTAATCCTATTGGTTTTATTATGAGCGGTTTTCATTGTCTCGAGGTTCCATTTTATTATATATGTTGCAATTTAAAATCCATGGCATCTAAATTAGGTTGGTTTTTAATTAAAATAAAAAATTACATTTTTTTTTTAATTTAGATTCTTGGAAGCAAAAGACTAAATTGGAAATGACTAAATTGGGTTAAAAATAAGATAATTCAAACATACCTGGACACGGCGGAAAGATCCTTCCTCCCTAGCCGCTCTCTAGCTCCTCTATTTGCTCAAGGAGAGTAGAAACGAGAGCGCGCTTTGTGCACAATGACCACAAATCACACTCGCGCCCTATTTAAAAAATTTATCACTAGGAACACACGTGCGTTCTTAAGAATGCCCACGTGTTCCTAAGAACATGTGCACATTCTTAAGAACACCCACACATTCCTAAGAACGCGTGCACATTCTTAACAACACCCACATGTTCCTAAGAATGTGTGTGCATTCTTGAGAATTCCCACGCGTTCCTAAGAACACACCCACATTATTAATAACGTGCACATGATCTTGCCACTAAACCTATGTGGTGAGCCTCATGGAGGTTCGACCACCTACAAACCTAAAGGATTAGGAACACGTGCATGTTCCTAAGAAAACACACGCGTTCTTACGAGTGTGCATTTCTAGTGCATGGCTTGACACTTTTTTGGCCACGCACTTCGTGCGCTTACCCACTTGTTATCTAACACCTTCAAACTATCAATCTTGGCTTGATCCCAAACTATCGGCTCCACTAGTAATGCATACGAATAGAATTTAGTTTGTCTCTTTAACCATTCATGCAACATACATGGGAATTTTGCAAAGAAGAGCTCGAGCATGTCTGAGTAAATAAATATCCTTTCCATTCCTTCGTGTTCACCTGGAATCCTTACGTCTCTCGTAAGGAAAACTCATCTTCTTTCATTTCTATCCAATCTTGAATCTCCTCCTTAGAAGGATGCCAACTCATTTTTCTTTTCCTCCATTGATCTCAACAAGACTTCAGGTCCCGACAATGAAACCATTTGTTTGGTGTTGTTTCGTCATTTTCATCCCACTCTTGTGCATGTACCGAACTTCTTAACACTAGGGATTTTTTGACCCAAGGTTCATCCAGAGCATGTCCAACAAAAACCCCTAAGCATCGACATATCGATCCTCAACCAAGGTCGAGGAAGGTCTCACCCAATATCATGTAGAGAGGATAAAAAACACCATAAGGTCTTGTGTCGGGGATGAATGATTAAACATATGAAACACTACTGCTACTAGAATCCATGTAACTCAGGTCTGATAATATATTTAGGAATGAGAATTGAAACAATAAACGCATATTCAACTCATTCACAATAGAAACATAATATATCATAATTTCCATATCTTTATTATTGGGATTATTCCATCACACAGAGATATACAGTGCGCTAAACAACTGCTTGAGACAACCATAGAAACTCATATCACTACTATGTAAAAAAATGGGAATACAACATAATGCGCTATGTGCCTTGCTTTAGGATTCAGACAAAACAAATACACAAGAATATATTCAAAACATCACAAGATTACAACAGGCTTAGAATGAACTTGAAATTGATTTCTAAGATAACTCAAAACTCTCTGACTGATTATGTCACAAACTAACTCATTGACAATCTAGCTCATGTTTCGAGATTTGATATCCTTTTTATACCTTTTGTTGTTGGGGAGCGTTGTCTCTTTCTTATTTTCTCCACTCTCTTTTCTGATCCAACTAGCTTGCACACTTTTGGTGCTTGCCAATGCTCCACATAGACTCTCTGCATGAGGCGAAATCTTAACTACCTGGCCAACTTGTTTTATGTCCACCCCATGTCTTCATATACTATGGGAAATAATCATTCCGAGAGATTTCCCGATGATTCTTTTCTTGATTCTGACAGGAATCTTCTTGGTTTCTGGTGAAATTGATGGAACTTGGACCACCAAAAAATTGGTATTCTTTATACTTGGCACTCTGCTAAAAAAACCCGGTCCGCTACACATTCTATGGAATTCCTCACACATTTCCTTTGACGTGAGAAAAACTGTGGAATGAGTGACAAAAATTCATTTGTACGCACACGAAAAACTGGACCCAAAAGTTTGGATGCCAACAAGAAGGGGGGGTATAGAGTATGTGAGAGGAAGGAGGGGATACAGAGGGAGACAAAGAGAGAAAGAGGGGAAGAGAGAGAGTGAGTGATCCGGATTATTTTTGGAATGAAATGAAAGCAAATATATTACAATGAGATACACATAAGAATTTCCAGAAATAGAGAAATACAACAATACATGATTTCTATTAATGAAAGAAATGTACAAAGACTGTAAAAATATAAAGTGCAAGACTCGCTAGAATGGTGGAAGCTTTATCTCTGAGAAGAGATGTGACGAATACGCTCATTCGAAAGAAGATGATTACAATGAGGCTCTGAAGGAATTTTTTATGATAAACATGAATGCCAAAACCTTAGACATACAAAAACCTAACCCTAGGATGTGAAACACCAAAAGTCATGTGGGCCTCGTTGGGGTAAGTTAGTACATTAACTTCTCGGGGTCGTAACTTTTGCATACGATCTCTGTTTTAGGTGTGTTATAGCCCGTTGGAAAGGTATTTTTGAGAAATACACATTATGCTATAAAAATTTGACTCAACCTACAGTTTGACTGTGGAAAACCAAGAAAAAACTGTTTAGAGCCCCAAAACAGTCCTGGAAGTACAAAAAGATGTAATGAATAGTTGGAATAGGTGGACGACCACCAATATCCACTTGGATGCTATGTAGGGATTCAGGATAGCCCCGTAAGTGAAAAAACCACAATTACAAAGAAATTTCCCCATTACAAATAAACATATTGAACTGAAAACTGTCCAGATGAGCCGGTTGGAATGTGGAACAGGTGGGTGGCCACCAATATCCACCTGGATCAATCCTCCCCCCTTAGGAAGAAATGGTATCCATTATGTTGAGTTCCCGGGGAAGAGGGGAAAGCATTTTCTGAATCTGAATCTTGGTGAGTTGCATGCCTTGTTGGAGATGTTGTGCTGCTTGGTTTGTGGAAGGCTATCACGAACCTATTGTTGGTAGGGTTGAATATGTTCCACCATCCTTTTGTCTCTGGGATTGAAGGGGCATTGTGTAGGCACCATTGTAGGTGAAGAAATAATATCTACTTTCTCTTATGCAATATGCTTCTTTGGATAGAAGGTGTTGAGGCTGTAGTGGTTCTAGTGGCCTTATGTGCATCCTTTGAACAAACTGTGAAGAAGATGAATTTTGCAGTATGAGAGATTACCTTGATGAACTTTTTTGGTGGAACAATAGTCAGAACTACCTCTGGTATCCTATAGATATGACCCTCCATATTAATAATGACACTACACGATCAAGACTCATAAACAACATGACATTTCCACATATATGGTTGGCCCAAAACAACATCACAGACATCAAGAGAGGAAACATCACACACTACCTCATCCTTGAAGGGTTGGTGTAGTGTCCCCAAGGCCGAGCCCCGTTGCAAATCATGATATATGAAATGAATTGTAAATATGTTCTATAGGCTGGTGAGCCAAGTTTTGTATAAGATGGTAGGCTTATGTGTTTGTTAGGCTAGGGAGCCTAAGTGTTGAAGGCCAGGAGCTTGCTATTGTACTTGTATGCATGCAGAATAATTAATAAATATAAACACTGCCAGGTGTAGACCGACCACGATGAATGAGTGAAGGGGGACTGAGCGTCCATAGAGTGGGCAAGGAATTAGGGGCTGGAAGGTGGGAAAGGGGCTAAGTGTTGAGCCTAGGGGGCTTAAGCCTGGGAATAATATTTTAATATTATTTCCAAAAAGCCATGTGCATATTATGTTATCCTAAGTTCCTGGAAAAGAGAAAAGCATGTAAAAGAGAGGCATGCAGATGGAACACATGCAGTTCCAAGGGTGATAAGTGTCCAACCTGACGCATGCAAATAAAATAGACGAGGTAAGCCGTGAGGGGGGCTCTCTCATCCATTTGACCCGACTCTCCTGAGCGTGATCCATGCGAGCCAATCTGTAAGAGTTCCTGGTGTAATTCTGATATGGGGAAAGAAAGCCTGTGTTTGTTCTGAAGAATCTGTGTACACCCCTGTTCGGAGCCGTGGAGTCTGTGTCTGGTTCTAGGAAAAGCCGTGTGCACATTCCCTGAATGGGAAGCCTGTGTTGAATTCGAGTGGAAGAATCTTTGTTATTTGGGAAAGCTAAGCTAGCCTGTGCGTGGAGTCCCTGTTCCAAAATCATGACCGTGAGATCATCCTGTGACTGCTGAACCGGTTTGGGGAAGCCTGTGTCTGTTTTCCCCGTGGGTTGTTGTGGCCATGCAGTACTGGAATGCGTGAGGCTTGTTGGCCCGTGATCGACTCCTCCAGGTGAGAGAGTGCGCAGAGGAAGGAGAGAACTCCTGGAAGGAACCCTGTAGCTGCCATAGAGCCCAGAGACTTTCGGTCCGATTTGTTCCTGTAACCCAAGGTAAGGGAGATTGGCAGCCGAAGGACTGTCCAGGTGACAGAGAAGGTGCATTCTTCTGGGGTGGAATAGGCATGTGGGGAATGAGGGTCTGTGGGCAGTGAGCGTGGGAGATTCCTAGGAGATCATTCCGTCCTTGTGGTTGTGTGTGACTTTTTTCCCTGTAACCTCAGCCGTAGCCTAGATTCCTTGCCTTGGGGTGGAGCTTAATCTCAGCTCGGGGGTGACCCACTGCTGAGCTGATGAGAAGTGTGGTCTAAGGCTGGGAGGTTCATGGAAGGCCTGCATTTGGTTGGTGGATTTCACCACTGTCATAAGATAAGTGTCTAACTATGTTTCACCACATTTTATCATGTCTCTACTGTATATGTTATCATGTTTTCTGCTGTGTATACGAATTAATATGGAATTCTATGGATTGTTTAATTATAGTAGTAATGATATGTTTTACTCTGAGATTTAAATGTATTTCTTTTCTTGAATGCATGTGGTTATATAATGCCTGTACGAATTATGTAAAAGTGCGTGTACAGATTGGTAACAGAGAGAGATGAAAGCCTTGGTAACAAGAAGGTGACGCTAAGAATTGGTATCAGAGCGAAGGTTTCGATGCTGAGCCTAGATGGGCCAATGGAGCGGTCGTTGGATCGAGAATGTGAAGGAAAATTGGGTCTAGAGTGGCCAATTTCGGACCCTGGTTTGCTCCGAAGTGTCAAGGAGATACTTGACGAGTTTTTAAGCTCAGGAGGTTTAGCGGTGCAATGAAACCGCAACAAGTGTGGTCTATGGACACGGGGAGACAGGTCTCTACACCAATGGTGTTAGAACCCTAGGATCTGTTCGGGAGGGAGGGCGAGCCCTCGTGACCATCAGATCTGGAAAAATGTGCGTAAGGATTAAAATTCATTTGGAAAAGGCACATGAGTTTGGAAATCGCGATACACGAAATCCCGAATTAGTTAGAAACCGTCTGAGCCGTCAGATCTCGGCTGGAAAACCCAACAGCCGTTGGATCTATCGGGAGGTGTCTGAAGGTTAAAACCTCAATGATTAAAGGTGAAATCCTGAAATAGATCTAGACCGTCCGAAAGACGGAGGACACGTGTCGTGAGATTTTCCATTTCGGGAAATCGGGAATCGAGATATCGAGAGTCCTGGTAACAAGGGATCGGGACTTCCATGATGGAAACCCCGGAACAGTCGTGGACCGTCTGATTTGAGATGACCACGTGTTGTGAGACTACCCGTTTCGAGGATCGGGGATTCGAAAGTTCCAATGACAAGAACTCGGACTTTC
>SNQJ01S0035452.1:18190-55401 GCA_010110895.2 Picea sitchensis | reverse complement strand
TTTTTCATTATATCGAATTTCACCATTCGCCATACAATATATACAATGTTTTTAGGTATTCTGTAGATACCAAAACCCTAATCCCTTAATCCAGGATTAATTTACAAATCAGCTAAAAATAGCAAAATCCGACGCAGTTGTCGTATCTGACGCACCCACACACACACACATGCAAAGAATATAACACATACCCAACAGGGACTTCGATGTGGGGAGGGGCCTCAGTGAGAGGAGTATTTTCTCCAACATCTGTTCCGTTGGAGGAATCTACACAAACTTGTGCTGAAATAGATTGGTTTAGGAGAGGTGGTGCTCCATGATAAGTTTCTAACAAGGATGGGTCTTTGAATATTCCAGGGCCAATGTCGATCACTGGAAAAGCGTCCGAGCTAGCGGGTACAAGAGGGAGGATGTTATCAATGTTAGCGGAATGATTAGGCTTGTAATGTGCAAGTTGGTCGATGGCGATGATTTTCCCATTATGGGGGAACATCATCATACGAAACACAGAAGAGTCTACTTCCTTCATAGCATACATGTAGCTACGTCTGAACAAGATATTGTAATCAAATGGGGAGTCGATAACTTCAATGTCAATCAGGATGATTTTCCCCCAAGTTTTACGGGGACATTTTGGAAGAGCCCTTCAGGGGATGATGGTCGACCGTCATAATATCTCAGGGTAATGGCAGATGGTACTTTCTTAGGTGAGCCAAGTTTCTTCCATACTACTGTGGAAATGATGCATATGGATGCACCTTCATCGATGATGCAACGATGAACTGTGATATTCCAGATCTTAACTGGTATATGAAAGGCTACCAGAGTAGGGAGGCATGGTTCGTTGTTGCCTAGATCAAAGGTGATTAGATGACTATCTGTTGGGTCCATTTCCCCTAAGGAGAAAATCAAGGATTTGCGCTGAGATGGAAAGGTTTGGAGGAACTCCAACACATACATGGTTGCAGGAGACTAGGCTAAGTCGTCGATCGGGCTTTAATTATGAGCTACCCTAGCATGAGGGTTATGTACATTCCTTCATAGAGGTATGCAGGGCATACGAGGTTTTGGTTCGATATTAGGGCATGGGATCATCAATGGGTGTTCGACTGTAGCAGGAGATGTTTCTGAGGTGGTTTGGGTAGATTCAAGAAGAAGGTTGTATGGATGGATGCATGTTTGTAGAAGAATATCTTCCTCACTAGTATGGAGTATATTGCGATCAAATAGATTTTTGGGTTGATTAGGACTTGGGTTTTTTATCCAAAAAGGATCCAGAGAAGGCTATGAACAACTCATAATGTGTAGAGACAACTTAGGATGCTCATAATGGATTCAACATATAGAGAAAGGGAAAATTTTCAAATTTCCAAAAACTCATTTAAAATGACATGATCATGAATAGCACATCACAAGCTTTGTAACGAAGCAAACAAATCGTCAAACGGAGTTATGGATCGAAATATATTCACGGTCAAAGTTTTGGTCAACCTATCCCAATCAATAGGGATGAGTCAACATCCGTACTACTAACGTCAGCATCAGTACGGATGATGTCAACATCAGTACCAATGACATCATCATCTATACAACATATGTGGAAAGCACAGAGGGTGACATGTGTCATGATGACGTCAGCATGCCACATGGAAACACCAGAGGATGCCATGTGTCACTCGCCAATAGGATTTTCAGGGCCCCATGCGGACCGGTAAAAAAGTGCCACGTGGAAACACCCAAAAGGTGCCATGTGTTATGTACAGAGGTGACATGGAGGTGTCTTGTACGGAGGTGACGTGGAGGTGATGTCAGCAGCCAGGTGGGTCAATCATCGGATGCCACGTGGCCCAATCAGAGGGTGCCACGTGGCACCCCCAAAATGAAAAAGGAGGCTCAAGAAACAAATTATGAAAAAAAAATATATTAATAACCGACCGCCAAATATGTCAGTGGTTCCAGCAGAACTGGCAGTACATTGCATTGTCCACCAAATATAGCCACCTCCTAAAACCACCGCCATAATCTTTGAAAAGTATAGCGGTCTGCCAAATTTGGTTGCAACCATGTATTTAAAAAGGGGAGTCCAAGGGATTCGATCTCGGGACCTCTGCCAACCTATGTCCTAAATTAGTATGCACTAAGCAATTCACCAACCACCATCTTTATGGCATAACCACCACAATTTTATATAAAAGGAGGCCTTTGCCAATGTACGGGGGAAGAAAAGAGGAGATCAGACAAGAGCGCGATTGTATGGTACAAAGGAACATTTTTTGAGATTGGGCATGAATTTCAAGATAGTCCAGTCATTTATTGCAGAAGTAGAGCACGAAAACCAAGGCAAGGGTGTCTCTTGGGCCTGAAAGTGTCAGACTCAGATCTAGGTGTGGAGACAATATTTTTTAGGTAATTCGATGCCATGAACACAGTGGTGATGTTAGTTTTCTTATCTGAGAAAATATTATGTATATTAACTCTAGAATGAGGTATACTTATGTATTTTACCCAATTATTTTGTGGAGTTGATAAAAAGACCTACCCATTTGAGAGCAGGACCCAAAGACATAGTCCACCAGGGACGAACTCCATTATCAAGTTATTTGTGTTCATATTGCATGCTTATGTCTCTTTCCTTTTGATATTTTCCTTCATTATGGTGTACTTTAGTTTATGCTCATTTAATACAATTATTTAATAAGTCACATGACGAAAAGATCCCAGATCAGTTGTGATATTGCCCCATTTGCGGTGGGGCAAAGTTTATCTCTTGTTGGGTATTCATTGCACCTTGGTGTGGAATGGGGTTTTGAAAAATGGCTATAGGTGGTGGTTGCAAATAATGTTGTGGGGTCGGTTGAGGGGCAGGTGGTGCCAGGGGGTGTTGTGTGTTCATGGATTCTTTCATCCATTTGTAATCGACAATTTGTGGGCAGTGGTGAGTATAATGTCCATACTCACCACTTAGAGCGCAAGGGAAGTTAGTTTTGAGATTGTTGTTCTTCCCTTGTCATGGTTGATTGTTATTTTTTCCCCCTTGGGGGTTTTGGGTGCCTTTATTCTGGGTGCCCCCAGTGGGACAATTTTGTTGGGGGTTATTTCCTCATGGTCCTGTGTTGTTATTGTTGTGATTTTTTCCTTTCTTTTTGGCATTATTTGGTTGATGGGATGGATTTTATGTATTCAAATGTTCAAAAGAATGAACCTACTGAATGGGAGAGGGATGAACAAAATTAATGCTGACATGTGGTTGTCCTAGTGGAGGAGAAACCGACTGGGGAGGACCAGGAAATGGAAAATACAGATGGTTTTGTGGAGATGATCCATATGGTGTATAGGAAGTTGAAGTACTTCCACTGCGGTTGGGGTTATATACGAGAGTCGATGGTGGACCCATACTTGATTGAGGGACTAGATGCATCTGGGGTACCAGTGGGGGTCCTTCCAATGGTTGAGGGGGAACAACATGATATGATTGTTGGGGAGTGTGGGGAGGGTAATAAGACATTCCCCATATGGTTGAGGATATATATTTGCACCATAAGTAGGTGATGGGTGGCTGTAAGGGTTTATATGTGTCATAGAACCAATCAAACCATCCACAGTGTGAGAAACCCCAGGTTTGTCCTGGCCAAATGGTAGGGGTCTGGGTGCATCAGACAATACTGTGTATAAGTAACCTGATTGGGAATATATGAAGCCAAATTGTCAAGCCTTACTGATAGATTCCTCTTTTGATTGAGGAAAAGTGGATGTTACATTTTTGGCAATCACATGGACGTGTGATTTCAGAAACCAATCGAGACGTTGTTCTCTAGTGGTTTCTGCTTTACACAAACTACGTCATCGATGCTATTCATGGATGTGGTTGGATATATGGATAAAAATGGTTTGTTTGAACTCAGAGAGAAGTTCTAAGCCAGTGTCATGACGAACTGGTAATTGGAAAAAGGGAAAAAAGGCCTTGGCCAATGATTCAAAGGTCACATGGGACCTTGATTTTTCGTCCAAATATGATTTGGATGATGAACCAGTGAGGGTTTGTTTAAATAAACTCAAGTAGATGAAATCATCCATGATGTTGTTTGAAGAGAAACATAAGTGGAAGGTCATAACATGGTTGGCGGGATCTTCCCCTGGTTTTCCTTGAAACTTTGAAATATCTGGAGGCAATTTGGTAGGCATATTGGGCCAAGTGGCATCATGCAAAATGGGATCATTCGTGAGTTTGGTTAAATCATGAATGTTGAGGGATGCCAAGTATGGCATAGGGGTATTTGGTGGAGGATTAGTTCCATCCATTGTGTGTGTAGGTAATGGACCTATCCCTTGAGAGGGATTTGGTGCATTTGTACTTCTCCCTCGAGAAGAAGTTTGTCCCCCGCCCCCTTGTGAAGGAGAACCAATAGATGGATTACCTTGGGTATTTCACCCAAGAAAAGTGGAACCAAGTAAATCCGATCCCAAGATAGTTGCACTCACTGGGGTGTGAGATGGTGGAGCCTGTGAGTTGGAAAGACTAGGGACTCCTCCTAGAATAAGAGGGAGATTCTGCAAGCATCTAGAACAACGAGGATTCTCTGGTTCCCATATGGTTCCGACTATCAAAGTGAATATGTGCAAATGGTGACAAGAGAGAAATAAATGAATAGGATCTTTTTATATTTTTGATCTTCAGAAAATAGTATAACTCAAAATTGCATGTAATCAAATGAACATCATACATAAATCAAGTGTAAAATAAAAAAACACGTGGATAGGTGGATTTTGTTCACGTGGGGGAAAAATAAAAATAAATGCTCATGTCCTAAAAAGACCTATCGTGCTTCCTCTCAATTTAGAATTGGGCCTTCCAATAGCACTCGACAATGGTGCTTGAATCCATTGGAAGAGGAACTAGTGAAGGTTGAAGTAATCAATTATAATGAGGGGTAGAGGGTGCATATCTCGAAAGAGCTGGCGATATTTCCCAATAGCCACACAAAATATGATCAAGGTGTGATTGCAGCCCAAAATTGCCACCTAGGTAGATATCCTATTTTTCGCCAGTAAGTACCTTGGTCAAAGTGAAACATTTAGATTTTCGACCTAAAAAATGAGTCATAGGTTGTATACCCTCACAAGAGTTGGGTGACTCGAGGGATGTGCAAAACAACCAGACCTCAGCCTTCGACCCTTCATGGGTATCTCCCTGCCTTATGGTATAGGAACACTTGACTTGGAGGATTGGAAAGATCCCTATTCTCAACTTTTATTGTTTAAAAATGTGAGAACCTGATAACAGGGGGTTATTTGGATGCCTACCCCCGAGATCCGACCTAGACTAAAAATTTCTTTAGGCACCTCCCGTGGAGGAAATTGCAGTGCATTCTTAGAATTTTTTTAGATGGAGTGGGTTGAGAGATTGGGGTCATGGACCAACCTCGTTTGAATTAAATTGGTCTGGATAATTTCTAAATAAGTAGTCATATCTTTCAGAGTTCCTTTGAAGTACTTTGTGAGTACTAAAAAGAAATCCTACTTAGACCTCCTCTATTTTAATAGAAATTATGTGTGTGATGAGTGGATTTGTGTGCAAGAAAGTGAAAAGTGTGCAAAATATTTTTAATAAGTTAAGTGTAAGATTGTAGCATGTGGACTTCCTATGGTCCTTACAAATATTCTTACCTAGCTTACTATGTTTCTTTGGTACAACCTTGCGGAATAATTAAAGCCCTAAATAACTAGCAATGTGGACATATGGGTCCTTACTTGATCCTTTAAACTCCCTAGAATGTTGTATAAACTAGAAAATATTTTGAAACTATCCTAGGATTGTAGACATGTGGGCATGTATGGGCCTACTACTTGATCTTTTAAACTTTCCTAGAGTGTTGTCTAGACTAAGATTTTTTTTTGAAACTATCCTAAGATTACAAACATGTGGGCATGTGTAGGCCCTTACAAAGGTTTTTAAGATATTTTTCAAAACTAAGAGGTACCCTAGGGGGGTGTTGGACTCTCCTAATGATTTTCTAAGGGAGATGAAATTTCCTTTCAACCACCTTTTCTGATTCCCGAGATTACACTTGGGTGTGGGGGAAGAGCATACTTGAGGGTTAAAATTGATTTCTAGTCCCAAATTAGTTGATTTATATTTGAAAAAGCAAAAACTTTAACTCAAAGTTTTAAATGTCAAATGAGCCATCCATGTGGCAATAAAGAAAAGAGAAGAATAATGATTCTTTGTACCCCTATGTGCTTATGTTAGCTAACCTTCCTTGTGATAAAGGACTCTAAGTGAAGTGTGGTTTCTTTACAAAGTGCAGGAAATTAAAATATGAAGGCAAGGGGCCCTCAAACCACTCATAAAACCCTTACAATTTTCCAAAAAAAGAACTTGTGAGTGGGATGTAGTTATGACAGTCGTGCTAAGGGTGCAGAATGCATGGGTATATGAAAGTTGTTACATGCACAGAGCACATAATGCACATCTGTGTGACTCGAAAGCCATGTGCTTCCTGTCATGGGTCGGGAAAGAAATTTCCAAATGAAATTCTCTTGCCTTGGCTCTGGATTTTTACTTTGGAAGACTGGATTAGGCCAGTTTTGGTACCTGCATATCCAAACAATTAGAAATAAGTGCTCTCAACACTTAAATAAGGAGGAATTTGATTCACAATCTCCAGTATGGTCTTCAATATGTTGTGTTGGTTTTTTCAAATGGGTGAGAAAAAACACAACACTTACTTACCTAGTTAAGTCAACTAAACAAGACAGAGGCTTGTGATTTTATTAGATAACCAAATACACATGAAACAAGGAAATAAAACAAAAGGAAATAAATGTTAGAGAAGCTTGCAAGAACTAGAACCATGAAAAACAAAAAATGACAATCATATAGCTACCAATGGATCAATATATTGATAGGCTAGCACCGTAGAGAAAGGCAGGGACTTATGAATCCCCTCTTCCTCCTTGGGAGGGCTCTTGAGTTCCCCAATATAGAGCTCTTCTCTTCATGCAATGGCAAGTAACAATGGTGAAGAAATACAATGCCAATCCTCTCAAGAGGTGAGTGGAATGGCCCTTGATATAGTACTTGAATGATTCAAAGAGAAAAGAGGATTCTCCATGAAGAATTCTTGCAACATAACAAGACCTTAAAGTTCTTATTTTTCTAGCACACCCATGGCACATATTTATAGTGTCCATTCATGGAAAGATACAACTGGTTCATAGTGCGAACAAGGGGAATTTTAGGGCACTTCCTAATCCTTGACCAACCTCCAAGCTAGATTTCGCTTAGATCTGAGTGTCAAATCATGTTGGGGGTCAGACTGGAAGTGGTTGAGAGATCGAAAAGATTCATAAATTCGTCATTCATGAGAAGTGCATGAATTTTCTCGTAGAAACTCCCACATCTTGTGCATAGTGCATGATCAGGGTTGTGTTGGTCCGTGCATTCTACGCACAGTGTGCGATTAGGACCATGTTGGCCCGCGCATTCTGCGCACAGTGCGCGCGCTTCCTTTGGTGAATTTGTACACTTTGATTTTTGAACCAAGTATATAGTTTTATGCCTTTTTGATGGATTTTGGTGCTGTAAGTTTACTAATTTCTGTTGGAATTAATGTCTTTCTTCAACCATTGTGTGCAATGTTGCAAACGATTTTTCAATGATAACAAGGAGCACCATGATCTTCTAGCCGCGCTTCACTATCAACACTTTGTTGTCCGGTGCTAATGGTTTCATTGATAGTGTTGCTCCCCTGATTAAAACAAAGCAAGACATTAAAGTTATGGATGATATCAAACATTTATGCATTTTATAAGTAATGAAAGGTTAATTGATGCAGGAGCATCGCCAACACATCAAGCGAACCAGCGCGGACGCAGAAAACAACTGGAAGGCGTTCAACACAAGTTTTGAAAACACTTTGGGATTGTTGCCCAAATCTTTAATGAAGCCATTTATGAAGAAGCGCACTTGTATATTGTAATGGACCTTGAGTGGATAGCTCTCATCCTAAATAGATAGATGGAATTTAATATAGTTAATGCTGGTAGATAGGAATTTAATTCTAGATTTGATAGTTTTTTAACGCAAGAGGGAGAACGGATATAGACACCCTCAATTGTACATTGTAACATTAACCTGAGCAAGAATTATTGAGAAGAAGTAGAAGATCATGCAGAGAATTGTATGAACACCCATGTACAGACATTTGAATTAATAGAAGAAATTTGATTCAAATTCATGGTTTGTGTTGTTCTCTGTGTATTTGATGTTGATATGCTCATGAGTGTTTGCTTCCTGTTATACATTTGCTTTTATATGCTGTGTATGTGATTTCATGTATGAATAAGAGTCTGAGAGAGTGAGTGAAAGAGTTTCAATTGTTTCTCTATTTGAGCCAGAGAATTCCTGCAAGGAGTGCAGTCGAATTGTCCGCAAGGAGTGCATTGACAGAGGGCTCAGGTAGAGAGAACTTTTGTTCTCATTCATCCCAGAAGGTGAAGTTAGGCACAGGAGCCGTGCAAGGAGTGCATAGGCCAGGTAAAAGTCTCAGGGTTGTGAACCTGAGTGAAGTGTTAAAGACTGTTGTTGTAGGCGTGAGACGAATCGAGGGACTTCAACACTCAATCGAGGTTGAAGGGTTGCCGCAAGGAGTGCGTGCAAGAGGTTTCCAAGAAGACTCGAAGTCGAGGAAAAGCTCAGGAGGAATAGGCCTTCGAATTCATTGAAGGATAAGCGTAGGGAATATGCTATTGAAAGTTCGAGGGAAGTGTCGCAGGTTGGCGAGCAGGTGAACGAGTCTCGTGGAGAGACACTTCTTCATTTCGTGGATTGCATAAGGAAGAATAGATGGTTGAAATCCTCTGGGGAGATTTCACAAATTTTTGAGGCCGTTAGATCTCGGGGAGGTGCAAGGAGGTTACAGCGTAAGTGTGGAAGAGGTTCGAATCTCAGGAGGAGCAGTGTCGTTGATCTGTGCCACAAGAGCCGTCGGATTTACACGTGAGATCATGTATCGGGGATTCACGAGTCGAAGCTCCAAGTTGTTACAACGAAAATTGCGATATCGCGATCCACGATATCCTGATAGATCAGAACCGTCCATTAGTGGGGATGTGTGTCAGGAGATTCCAGGAAGTCGAGGTCCAGAGCATCGGATATTTCATAGGTAGGAAACTCTCGCAACTTGAAATCGCCAAACGCGATATCCCGACGGGAAAAGCACAGTGGGGCCATAAGAGTCGGAGAGTGGAGGACAGGTGGTGTAACATATCGAGGATCGGGAAAAGGCAAGTCCCGACTCTATTGGCATCAGGATTCGCGATCCCGCGAAATCCAAAATTCTGATAGAAGTGATGGGAGGTGGAAAAGTCAACTCGCGTGTGTGCGTCAGAGTTTCGTCACGTCGGGTATTGGGACTCGTAAAATCATAGTGTTCGATATCGTGAGTAGTGAAAGCGCGATAAGATAATTTCTGATAGAAGAAAGAGAGAATTCAGCGTTGTCTGAGACATCGGGTCTCAGAGATTCGAGAGCCCAGTGATCGACCATTGGACTCGCGAAGTCACGAGTTCCGATTTCCCGATAAGTAAAGAAAGGGGGAATTGCGTGGAGAGATCTGTGGGTGTAGATTTCCTGATAGGGAAATAGAAGAACCTCGGGGTTCTTCGGGCCGTGAGAAGAAGAAGATCCTGTGGGGCGCGTGGAATTTTCGACCTGTGGGTGCTGAAAGGGGCCGCGTTGCTATCAATTGTGGTATTAGAGAACAGAAAGACTCTTTTCTTTCTGTAGCAGAGAAAGAAAATTCACCATGCCACCGAGGAGAGAAAGACAGTCACCTGACCCAGAAGATTGGGAGGTGAGGAGAAGAGGCAGGCAAGTAGCAAATCCATAAATGGAGAGGCAGATGCGTGATCTCCGAGCAAGACTCGAGGACATGGAGACAACGCAAAGATGCACAACTAGTGCAGGGGATCTTAGTGATTTCGAGAGCGAAGTTGAGGTTGAACGCAAGGAGGAAGTTGCAGCCGAGGATGCAGAAAATGAACGTTTAATTAAAGCTATTGCCAGGATGGGTGCAAAGGCGAAGATGGACATTCCAATTTACGAGGGAAATCTGGATGCAGAGGAGCTTCTAGATTGGATTAGAGCTCTCAACACAAACTTCGATTATGAAGATGTCGAAGAGGATAAGAAAGTCAAGCATGCTATTGCGCACTTGAAAGGACATGCAACATTGTGGTGGGATGAGCTACAAGCCGACAGACGCTGTAAGGGCAAGCAAAAAATTAAAAGTTGGGATTGAATGATTGCAAAGATGAAGGCAAAGTTCATCCCGAGAGATTATCAAATTACTCTGTTCAGGAGGATGCAGAACCTGAGACAAAAGCTGATGACACTGAAAGAATACACTGAGGAATTCTATCGACTGAACATCATAGCAGGTCATCGAGAGAGCGATGATGAGAAAGTTGCCAGATATCTGAATAGTCTGAGATACGACATTCAGGATGAATTAAGCATGGTTACCATCAGAACGGTGGAGGATGCTTATCAGATGGCTCTGAAAGCTGAGGAGAAGCTGAGTCGTAAGAAATGTTAGCGAGGGCGAGGCAGAAGTCAGCCCAGAGGCAAAGTAGTTGCCCAGGACAAATACCAGAAGCCCAAGGAGGAATGGAAGAAACCTCAGGGTAAAGTTGAAAGAGGTGGAACCTCACAGTGGGGGCCATATGTTTATCAGAGAGGGAAACATACAGAGCAAAGCGGAGGATATGCTGACAACAACACTTTTCCTCGTACCAGAGGTAGAGGAAGAGGAAGAGGTGGAGTAATCACATGTTTCACATGTGGGAAGAATGGGCACAAATCTTACAAGTGGCCAGAGAAAAAGAAGGACATTGGAGAAGCTCACATCACCGAGGCGCAGAGGCGGGATGTTGAGGCAGAAGATGATGAAGGCGGAAGATCGCTTATGATGCGAAAATTCCTTTTGACACCCGAGAAGGAGGTGGAAAGTTCAGTCCAAAGGACCAGACTTTTTAGAACAGCTTGCAAGACCAAGGATAGGGTATGCAAGGTCATTGTAGACAGTGGTAGCACGGATAATCTCGTATCTACAGAGATGGTAGAGAAGCTGGAGCTGGAGACGACCGATCATCCAAGCCCATACAAAGTTTCATGGCTACAGAAGGGACACCAGGTAACTGTTACTAAACAATGATTGGTTGAATTCAAGATAGGAGGATATAATGATAAGATTTTATGTGATGTTATTCCCATGGATGTATGTCATCTATTGCTGGGTAGACCCTGGCAATATGACAAAAATGTGATTCATGATGGGCGAATGAACACATACACCCTAGAGAAGAATGGGAAAACCCATATGTTGTTTTTGATAAAAGATAAAGAGGTGAAGTCGGAAGTAAGCAACACAGTACTTCTCATGAGTGGGAAGGAGCTTCTTACGAAGGTTAAGAAGAAGGAAGATCCACAATTCTTTGTGGTTAGGAAACCAAGGATTGTTCTGACTAGCACAAGAGTGGATGATTTACCAGATGAAGTTCAGGAACTGCTGGGAGAGTTCGCTGACATCATAGTGGATGAATTACCTTGTTCGTTGCCACCGATGAGGAGTGTGAGTCATCATATAGACCTCATACCAGAAGCTAGTTTTCCAAATAAAGTCGTGTATAGGTTAATGCCACAAGAGAATGAAGAAGTTAAGAAGCAAGTCCAGGAGCTGGTGGACAAAGGATTGGTCAGGGAAAGTTTGAGCCCATGTGCCGTTCCGACAGTACTCAGTCCGAAGAAGGATGGAGGTTGGAGAATGTGTACCGATTCAAGAATGATCAATAAGATAACCATCAGGTACAGGTTTCCATTGTCGAGGATGGATGATCTGATGGATTTCCTGAGTGGGGAAAAATATTTTTCAAAGATAGATCGGAAAAGCGGATATCACCAGATTCGCATGAGAGAAGGCGATGAGTGGAAGACAGCCTTCAAAACCAACGAAGGTTTGTATGAATGGCTAGTCATGCCGTTTGGCTTGACAAATGCATCGGGTACTTTTATGAGGTTAATGAACGAAGTCCTGAGGGAATTCATTGGGAAATTTTTCATTGTTTATTTGGATGACATACTAATTTATAGTAAATCAGAGGCTGAACACCTGAAGCATTTGGTCGTTGTGATGAAGAAGATACAACAGGAGAAGCTGTTGATTAATATGAAGAAGTCCTCATTTATGAATACAAAGCTCATTTACTTGGGTTTTGTTATTTCAGCTAATGAGTTGAGGATGGATCCGGATAAAGTGGAGGTAATTAAGAATTGGCCATCACCGAGAAATGTATTCGAGGTGAGAAGTTTTCATCGTTTGGCTAGTTTCTACCAGAAGTTCATCAGGAATTTCAGTGGGATTAGTGCAACGATGATGGATACAGTGAAGAAGTGGCATAAGTCTTTTCACTGGACAACAAAGGCTAAGAAGATCTTCAATCTGTTGAAGTGGAAGATCACAGAACAACCGGTTTTGGTGTTGTCGGATTTCCAAAATATGTTTCAAGTGAAATGTGATGCAAGTGGGTTTGCCATAGGAGCAGTCTTGAGTCAGGAAGACAAACCGATTGCATATTTCAGTGAGAAGATCGATGAGGCAAAGGTGAAATACTCCACATATGATAAAGAATTTTATGCTTTCACACAGGCACTGAAGAAGTGGAGGCATTACTTGATTCCAAAAGAATTTGTATTGTACAATGATAACCACGCATTACAGTTTGTGACTCAACAGGAGAAGTTGAATCAGAAACATGTAAAATGGGTAGAGTATATGCAGAATTTTAAGTTTGTGATTAAGCATATTTCGGGTACTGCTAACAAAGTGGCTGATGCTTTGAGCAGGAAGTGTTTGTTGTTGCAGGAGTTTCGAGTCAAAACCTTGGGTTTTGATAATCTCAGGGACATGTACGCAGGTGATGTAGATTTTTCAGAGGCGTATGAAGCAGCTGAGAATCCAGTTCTCAGAGATAGGAGTCCTTGGATAGACTATATGATCCAGGAAGGGTTGTTGTTCAGAGGCAATCAACTGTGTATTCCGAATTGCTCCATGAGGGAGAACTTGTTAAAAGAGAAACACAGTGGTGGATTGGCAGGACATTTTGGCCATGACAAGACATTCACGAAGTTGAATGAGTCATACTTTTGGCCAGGAATGCAAGAAGATGTCAAGAGATTCGTTGACAGATGTAGAGTTTGCCAGCATTCGAAGGGGAGAAAATAGAATGCAGGGTTTTATCAGCCATTGCCCATACCAGAGAGGCCATGGGAGGCGATAAGCATGGATTTTGTATTAGGATTGCCAAAGACACAAAGAGGTGTTGATTCAATCTTTGTGGTAGTGGATAGGTTTTCTAAGATGACACATTTTATCCCATGCCAGAAAACCAGTGATGCGACTCATATCGCAAATCTGTTTTTCAAGGAGGTCATTCGACTTCATGGGTTGTCGAAAAGCATAGTTTCGGACAGAGACACTAAATTCATAGGGCATTTTTGGAGGACCTTATGGAAGAAGCTGGGGACTAACTTGATGTTTAGTTTAGCTTATCATCCTCATACGAATGGAAAAACAGAAGTGGTTAACAGAAGTCTGGGAGACTTACTGAGAAGCTTGGTGACATAGCACCACAGCAGTTGGGACCACATATTGCCACAGGCAGAGTTCACATACAATGATTTAGTGAACAGAAGCACAGGCCGAAGCCCATTTCAGGTTGTATATGGCACACAACCGAGAGGAGTTTCTAAGTTGAGGGATTCAAAACAGACTGCTACTAGCAGCGCTAGTTCAGAGGAATTTGTTGAGGTGATGAAGGAACTTCACAGCAGGGTGAAGGAGTGGTTGCTAAAAGAAAATCAGGAGTATAAGCGCAGAGAAGATCAGCATCAGAGACAACTTCGGTTTGAAATTGGTGATCTGGTTCTGGCACATTTAAGGAAGGAAAGGTTCCCAAGGGGAACATACAATAAGTTAAAGATGAAGAAAATCGAGCCATGCAAGGTCTTGAGAAAATTCGGAGAAAACACTTATGAGATTGAGTTGTCGGATGGGATCGAAATATCTCCAATATTCAATATCGCAGATTTATACCCATACAAAGATGGAGAATCAGAGATTGGAACAGAGGAACCAGTGATCCAGTGGATGAAACAGATGCCAGTTGCAGAGAAACCACAGATGGAATGCATACTGGACAAGAGAGTGGGTAAGAAGACCAGAAGGAAAGAATACTATGAGTATCTGATCAGATGGAAGGGCCATCCAGTGGAATATGCCAGCTGGGAGAATGAAGCGGAGATACAGAAGCATGGACAGACTGTGCAGGAGCTCATGGACAAGAGTCCATGAAAATTTTCAAGCGAGGTAGTATGATGCAGGAGCATCGCCAGCACATCAAGCGAGCCAACGCGGACGCAGAAAACAACTGGAAGGCATCCAACACAAGTTTTGAAAACACTTTGGGATCGTTGCGCAAATCTTTAATGAAGCCATTTATGAAGAAGTGCACTTTTATATTGTAATGGACCTTGAGAGGATAGCTCTAGTCCTAAATAGATAAACGACATTTAATATAGTTAATGCTGGTAGATAGGAATTTAATTATAGATTTGATAGTTTTTGAATGCAAGAGGGAGAAAAAATAGACACCCTCAATTGTACATTGTAACATTAACCTGAGCAAGAATTATTGAGAAGAAGCAGAAGAGCATGCAGAGAATTGTATGAAGAACATCCATGTACAGACATTTGAATTAATAGAAGAACTTTGATTCAAATTCATGGTTTGTGTTGTTCTCTGTGTATTTAATGTTGATATGCTCATGAATGTTTGCTTCATGTTATACATTTTCTTTTACTGCTGTGTATGTGATTTCATGTATGAATAGGAGTCTGAGAGAGTGAGTGAATGAGTTTCAATTGTTTCTCTATTTGATCCAAAGAATTCCTGCAAGGAGTGCAGTCGAATTGTCCGCAAGGAGTGCGTTGACATAGGGCTCAGGTAGAGAGAAATTTTGTTCTCATTCATCCCAGAAGGTGCAGTTAGGCACAGGATCCGTGCAAGGAGTGCGCAGGCTAGGTAAAAGTCTCAGGGTTGTGAACCTGAGTGAAGTGTTAAAGACTGTTGTTGCAGGCGTGCAGAGAGTCGAGGGACTTCAACACTCAGTCGAGGTTGAAGGGTTTCCGCAAGGAGTGCGTGCAAGAGGTTTCCAAGAAGACTCGAAGTCAAGGAAAAGCTCAGGAGGAATAGGCCTTCGAATTCATTGAAGGATAAGCATAGGGAAGTTGCTATTGAAAGTCTGAGGGAAGTGTCACAGGTTGGCGAGTAGGTGAACGAGTCTCGTGGAGAGACACTTCTTCATTTCGTGGATTGCATAAGGAAGAACGAACGGTCGAAATCCTCTGGGGATATTTCACGAATTTTCGAGGCTGTTAGATCTTAGGGAGGTGCAAGGAGGTTACAACGTAAGTGTGGAAGAGGTTCGAAGCTTAGGAGGAGCAGTGTCGTTGATCCGTGCCACATGAGCCATCGGATTTACACGTGAGATCGTGTATCGCGGATTCGCGAGTCGAAGCTCCAAGTTGTTACAATGAAAATTGCGATATCGCTATCCGCGATATCCCGATAGATCAGAACCGTCCATCAGTGGGGACGCGTGTCAGGAGATTCCAGGAAGTCGGGGTCTGGAGCATCAGATATTTCGGAGGTAGGAAACTCTCACAGCTTGAAATCATGAAACGCGATATCCCGATGGGAAAAGGACAATGGGGCCATAAGAGTCGGTGAGTGGAGGACAGGTGGCGTAACATATCGGGGATCGGGAAAAGGCAAGTCCCGAATCCATTGGCATCAGGATTCATGATCCCGCGAAATCCGAAATTCCGATAGAAGTGACGGGAGGTGGAAAAGTCAACTTGCGCATGTGCATCGGAGTTTCGTCACGTCGGGTATCGGGAGTCAAAAAATCATAGTGTTCGATATCGCGAGTAGCGAAAGCGTGATAAGGGAATTTCCGATAGAAGAAAGAGAGAAGTCAGCGTTGACTGAGACATCGGGTCTCGGAGATTCGAGAACCCAATGATCGACCATTGGACTCGCGAAGTTGCGAGTTCCAATTTCCCGATAAGTAAAGAAAGGGGGAATTGCGCAGAGAGATCTGTGGGTGCAGATTTCCCGATAGGGAAATAGAAGAACCTTGGGGTTCTTTGGGCCGTGAGAAGAAGAAGATCCTGTGGGGCGCGTGGAATTTCCAACCTGCGGGTGGTGAAAGGGGTCGCATTGCTATCATTAATGTAGACTGATTTTTATTTACCTTATCCTACAATCAAACACAAGTTTATAGTTGTACTTGTAATGAAGTTGGAGGTATTCCTCTGTGGTTTCATTTATGAAGTCGTCACCCTGCATTGCATAAGATCATGTTTTTAATTTTTTTTTGGCTACAATAAACTGAAAGTTGTAAGGCGATACAAATAATATTCTTAAGATGTTTGGGTACTTACGATTCGTGACTGTAGCCTTGAGTAGCCACCCTGGCCTAGCTTGTGTTTTCCATGTTTGGAAATCATTTCTTTGGTTTCCTTCGAAGTGTCAGGAAACCTATCATCAAAATTTTCAAGTATGTTATATACCACACTTTTATTTAGATCTAAATAAAATTAAAGGTATTGAAATCAAAATATTCTAATTTACCTTGGGGTACTAGTTATTTTTTCTCCTGATTTTTTCAATATCTTTTCTTTTGCATCATGAATGATCGACTTCTAATCCCTATCTGGAATCGAGGGAGGATGCTCATACCTAGGGTTTCGTGCCAAACTTCATTTATAAACATCCTGCGTATATTTTAAATATTTTCCTGCTACAGAGGTGACCATTTTTTTATTGAACATGTCTACTCCAAAGAGGCCTTCGAGATAATCCATAAGTTATTTTTTGAGGTTGGAATTCTGGAAATTCCACCTCATGTGTAAGTTTTCCGCAAAAATCAACAAGGCCTTGTTCTCTAGGTGCCTATAAAAATGGTCATTTCCTACAAAAAAAAATATATGATCATTAATTTAAAAATAATAATCTAGATGATTTCTGTATGAGATCGACAACATGAAATAATTAAAATATGAAAAAATACCTGGGAGTCTTATTTTTTTTAATGGAAGTTCGTTATCATCGACCAAAAATTTGCATGGAAGGGTCCCCATGTTGATCACACGTCTACCTCCAAGAAATGAAATCATGTCAACCTCATCTCTGTCACCACCTCTAGAGCCTGACCACTTTGGGGATGCCTGACGGTGCGTGTCATGGATCTATCTAAATTAGGCGTGGAATATGGAGAAGTAAACAATACTCTAGCAATTGTATGACAACCTGTGTTAGAACTCTGTGGCATCTCTATAGTGCCACTACTACCAACACTGGGCTGAACAAGCTCCAAAAATCTCTTTATAAAAAATAAATGTTTTTTTTCATGAGATAATGTAAAAGTTAAAAAGTAGAGTTTCATAATTGAACATATGAGTACATTAAAAAAAAACACTTTAAATTATGGTTATTACCTTATATGTGTTAAATTGTGACATAAGGAGATTGATCCCTTCTAGGATGTGAGGAGTTTGATTTGGACGATCTAACAAGCTATCGAGTTCCTTGTTCACTTTAATGATATTTATTTTTATTAATATCGTTGGATCAAGGGATGAATACAACCCCTCCTCATCGGAGGAATCATGATCAACATGGCCTACCAACTACATATAATTTCAACATGAAAATCAATGTTATTTAAGTTATATAAACAAATGAAATAATTGATCGCCACACAAATAAAATTATATAAATAAATAATAAAATTCACGTAAAATGAAAATCGAATTTGATAATCAATTACATGTTCTGGGACTGGCCCTTTTCAATGATCATCCTGCCACATTATAATATTATATAATTAGAACCCCTAAATAGTGAGTAGTCCATCCTCAACCTAGCTCCAATTTTAGAACTTTTTTTTCTATATTCAAAGTTCTAAACCCTTGCACACACCCCAAAAAAGACAATTAATCAATTTCTGGAGGGTGTGCCTATCTTGATGAAGTCAAAAGGGGTACCAAGTGGTAGATTTGACTCTTTCCAGCCACGAAATAAATATAAAGTAAAAATTAGATGAGGAGAACCCCATGTAAAAGGGGTTATAATAATTCCTTAGCACACATGCTTGAGGAATTCCCTAGCTAAGGAGAGGACACATGAAAACTAAACCATAAGAACACGGTTTAAAGCTCATCTTGGAAGGAACACTCCACCTTATAAGGAAATATAAAATGATTGTATGGCATGATCAATGATTATGTATGCAAACAAAAAGGATTTCTCCACTATCTTGAGGTTTGAATTCTTATTTTAAGGAAGGAACATGGTTTGAGGAAGCACTTTAAAGGAGAGTGACGTGTGGCAACAAATACTTTGTCAAACCCTACTTTGAGCATCTTTCCACCTTTATTGAGGAGTGCCCAACTTTGAGGGATTTTTCTTGGAGTTAATTATGGATCTTGAATAAATTTAATAATATTTTATTTTATTTTGATACATTGGAAATATACTCTTCTTTATTTCTATTTTACATATAATTTTTTATGTCTATGATTGTTTTCCTTAATCATTCCAATGACTAGGCAAGTGCCCTTGGTGTTTGTCTTAATCCATAGTTAAGGGACATCCTTGAAGAGATTATTCCTTCTTATTATGTGATCACAATCCCAAAAGGGGGAAATAGGAATGTTCCTCTTCATTTGAGCCAACCCCTCTCCTTTTGAATCGTTCGAATCCCTTGTAGGCTTCAATAGCCTCACAATTGTGAAATTAAGAAAGGTGAAAATCTATTTTTATCTCAATAAACATCGAGGGAATGACTATGTTAAATATATAAGAGTAATCCCATCAACAAAATTTCTATGCACAAAGGATCTCGAATCCAAAGACACTGATATGACCTCCTCATCCATACGTTTCCTTGGCCTGCTCACTGATATGATTTATCTCTACCACTATTTTCTTCCTTCTCCCATAAGAAAATTAGGTTGGTGTGATCCATATTTATAAAATTTGGATCTCAATGCAAAAAAATCGTGTTGGGAAGGAAGGCATGATGACCTTCTTCATATTGATCAAAATGGAATGCTTAAGGGGGTTGATATTCTTAGTGAAGTAGATCCTTCCTAAATGCATTAACATAATGGAAGAATTCTCACTATGCATGACCATTATGCATGCTAACAACCACCCTCCCAAACACAGGTGAGAAAACATCATCAACTCGATTCATTGGATTTATTTACAATGTGAAGGTTTTCCAAATCAATTTGGACAATAATGAAAAGTGAATGATGGTAACAACCACTCACCATTATAAATCATTCTCATAGTGTTCCCTCTAGCTCGGTCTCCTCTGCCCTCTGTGACTTCTGTCCCCTCCGACGCCGTGCCCTAGATCTCCTTCTCCGACGTTCCCTCACACAGATATTAGGGTTTTGGAAGCTACTCGCGGTGTTCTCTCCTCAACTCTCCTTGGCTCTCCTCTCCTTCTCTCCTCGACTCTCCTCATCTGATCTCCTTGTGTGGTCTCCTCACGGTTTTCTCTCCTCATGTGTGCACATGTTTGAAATGTAATTTTTTTTTAGTTTGGATTATTGTATATAATTAATATATATTATAATTATATATATATTTAATAATTAATATGTATATTTAATAATTATTATATTATATATTATATGATAGGGGTTAATGTGTTAATAATCACCTAACCTAGACCTTGAATTTACACCCCCTAACCTTCTAAATCATCGACCCATAACCCATAACCCATAACCCTTCTAAAGATGCAATGTGATTTATTCTCATTGCTCTACATGTCAAAGTGAAGAAATTCAACCAAGCACGGGTAAACGACATGAGTAACTATGACTATATTAAGGTAGACAGATGACTCATCATCTAATTAGTGACGTGCATGAATGGATCATTAACGAGATTCCCCACTGTCCCTAGATACTATATTCTAGAGAAACCACATCCAAGGGAATGGGCTTGGCAGAATTAGCGGGGAAAGAAGACCCTCATGTTGAGCTTGACTCTAGTTCTAACCCATTCATAGTTTGGGAAAATTAAACCATAACATTTATATTTGGGATTCAAATTGATGATGGAAACAAGTGGGTGAGTGAGTCAAATTTGAGTCCAGAAACCCTCCCATATCATTAAGGCATGAAAATAGTCTATCTACGATCATGATGGTATAAAAATGAATGAGATTCTCTTGGTTTCAAGAATAATTTATCCTCTACTTAACAAGGCCAACCATGTGAAGGTGGAAGCTCATATGGCCCCTCCCCTCCCCCTCACATCACTCTCAATTCCTCAATACCCAATCTATAAAATAGAAAATAATCAAAAGCAACCTAGTAAGATTCATGCATAGAAACTACAAAAACAAAAATTACTGAAGGTAAATGAAATTATGTGTTTGTAAAAGATATTGTTATTTTACCACGTACTTTAGTATATTGGCGACTATTTTCAGGTTTCACATAATAATTAAACAACATGTAACATAGGATACAAAAACATCACATAAAACTTAAAAACATGTAATTAACCCATGACATAAGTAAATTATTTTAAGATAATAATTCATACAAATTAAAATATATAGTCACGTACTTGATCCAACTCAACATATGTATAATAATCCTTATTATGTATCTTCTTCTTCATAGAACTCGACATCTATATCACCATCCGGTTTAGAAACGGTGTTGAAAGGATTAACAATATCATCATCATCATCAATGTCATTTTCGAGCATATTTTCATCTACATCATCATCAAGAACTGCATTGTCTCCTACACCTGGATCATGATCTTCTTCATCTATCGACCATGCATGATCTTCTGGCTCTGTTTGATCTAGCGAATCATCTTCTTCTTCAATATCATCTTCTTCCTGTACATGAGTGTACTTAATTGGCCTTCCTCTTGGATCATATCTAGCAACAAATGACCAATCCATCTCACCTGGAACATTTGAGTAAAAGACATGTTCACATTGGCTTGGAAAAACATATATATCGTGTCCTCTTTCAAACACTGATGTTTTAATCATCAGAAATCCATTGGCATGTTGAATACAAGTTCTTTCCTCATCGTGTTCATGCATTCGTAACCTATACCATTTGACGTCGAACAAAACTAATTTGAAGGAATTAAAGTCACACTCAAGTATATCATTCAAATACCCATAGTATCTATTTTCAAATTCTCAGGGATGTTTGTCACTCCTAGAGGAAACATTAGTGACCTGGAATACTGTAGTTATCCCACTATGAGAATTTTTCCTAGTTTCATCCAACTGTTTGATGCGAAATTTACGACCATTGCACCACATAGCCTTGTGGTGTTTCGACTGCAATATGCCATATATGTAAAAGATGCATTGTCAATTAATGAATTAACATATTTATATAACTTGGAAAGTATATGAAAAATATATAAGTACACATGTAGTCACATTAATATAATGTAAAATAACTGAATAAAATGGGTGAATTTGCTTTTGCGTAACATTGGCATCCCCGTTACGATGAGCTTCTCTAACCAATCCATACAGTCGTTTCCATGATAACTTTACGCCACGATGTTGTTTACATCTTTCAATCCATGCATTCATCTAGTCAATATTGTTTGCAATGTATAGATGCAGTGCATCCCAATCTTGAGCAACTGAATAAAAAAATCATAATTCACTAATACTAAATATTAGTTATAACGTCCATGGTAAGTATTAATAATTTATGAAATAACATATATTAATATATTAATGAGTATGATAATATACACAAAAAACAAAAAATTATATGTATTAATATAAATCTCCACAATTATTAATGTATTACCTCTCATTTTTTTCATTCTACCTTTCCCCAACAGGTGCTCCTAATCTTCAAATTTCTTGATGGAGTTCACATCCCAAATGTGATCTACTACATGCATAGTTGGCACCACTAATTTAGGAAGATACTAACTAATATACACCATGGATTGATATACCATATATCCCTCCACCATAGAACCCTCACGACGTGATATTTGTCTAACCAAATCCTTCAATGATTTCAAGTGCCTCTCCACCATCCACATTGACCTTGTGTGTACAGGTCCACAAATTTCAATCTCCTCAACTTGGTGTATGAGGTAGTGTTCTTGTGCAGTGAAAAATGTTGGAGGTATATACTTTTGCATTTCACACATTAGCCGAGGAATTTCTCTCTTCAAATACTTAATATCATATTCTTGGATTTCTTTCAATGGCAACCATCTACATGAGATCATGACACAAGAAAATAACATGTTTCAACATAACATAATATAATATATTACATTACAAGTAAAACACATGTCATTAAGTACAACAACAAATTGAAAGAATAATTTGCATATAAATCACAACTACTTACCTCATGTATTTTCCAAGATCATATATAACTTGTTTGACATTGTTGTCAAAGTCATTTGGGAGAGATAGCAGGTTGTCAAAGTCATTTGGGAGAGATAGCGTAGAACATCCCATAACAAAAAATGAATCAGTATTTGTTTCAATTCAAAGTAGACAAAAAAAAAAAAAAAAATTATGTATAAGGCCAATATATATAAATATGTATACCAAAAATTATTACCTTAATGTAGCTGGTATGCCAATCATATGTTTTACCCCACCAAATTCACCTTTCTTCGTTAATATATTATTTATGCTTGAAGCAAAACCCATGGGAAATTTTATTCCTTGAATGACCTCATCATTGATTTTTGGTTCTACACAACCACGGAAGGTTATTTCTGTCTACTAGTCCATCTCTATTTGATTGATCACACTTTTCATTTTATTATTGACTTCCTGAATGTCAGTACAGATTTTGACAATTTTTTCTTTATCCCTCCTACCATTTATGATTCACCATAACGTTTCTGTCACATTCTTCCCGATTTGCATTGTGTCAAACAAATGAGCTTTTTTTAGCTCCTAATAGTAGGGAAACCTCATGAATTGAGTGGGATAACACTTCATTCCTCATGGAAGCCCATTATTAATACCTTCATGATGGCGACCTTCATGATGCATAAAATAAATCACAAAAATAATTATCAAACACAATAAAATAAATTCAATGATTAAAATAAACATTTAAAACATTACATATATGATACATAAATAAATTGCGTACCTTGACGATTTCTATTATATTCCAACCTCCATAGGTGAGGTGTCATTCTTCATGGTTTTAAACCAGTCTCTTCTTTCCCATTGAAAATATGTTTTTCAGTAGTACGATACCTATGGTTCTTAGGGAGGAGGTGTCTATACTCATCAAACACCACATTTCCTAAATTTTTTGAATGACGATACTTCATCTTAGGACCAGAAACTGGACATGCAAATTTACCCTTTGTCTCAAGACCTGCAACAGATGGATTAATGTCAATTATACGATGAGATTATTTAAAAATTAAACATGCAACATGATATATTTAAAAAATTATATAGTATTAAAGAGAAATAGAATGCTACATACCACAAAAATGTGTTAGTGCCGGGGCATCATGAATTGTCCATGAAAGTATTCCACATAATTTAAATTTCTTCTCCCTGATTGGTTTACAGATGTCATACATAGTGATGCCAACCCATAACTTTAGTAGCTCATCGATAAGAGGCTCAATATATACATTCATATATTCAACTTGGTACTTACCTAATTGTTTGAAATTACACATAATTACTATAACCATGATATGTATTTAGAAGTAAATAAACAAACAAAAGATATTACGCAAAAAATGAAACAAGTAAAAATGTTACATTCAAAAAATTAACGTAAACAAATACCTGGAACAATCATTGTCAATATTATGTGCTCCCTCTTTATTGACATCCAAGGAGGAATGTTATTGTCGATAACAAAAATAGGCCACATCGAGTAAATAGACCTAAGTTCTCCTAATGGATTAACACCGTTAACTGCCAATGAAAGCCTAACATTACGAGGTTCATCTTTGAAATCTTCCCATTTTCCCTCAATTTCCCTAAATGCATAACCATCAAAAGACATTCGAGGAACACCATCTCCACTTATGTTACGTGCATGGTAATCCATAAATTGTGCTATGCTTTCACACTTGAACAATCGCTGCAAACATGGAATTATGGGAATATGAAGAAGAACCTTTCGAGGCACCCTTTTTGTTACTTGATCTGTTCGATATCTACTGATAAGACATTGTGGACATTATTTTTTCGAAGCATGTTGTCCATAATATATCATATGATCATTAGGACATGCATCTGTAGTTTGATAATCCATTCCAATGTCTTTCATAATGGCATGAAAATCTCGATATGTGCAAGGTAAAATATTTGACGATGGTAACAAAAATTCACCTAACAATCTACAACATAACAAATCACTAGTTAATGTAAAGAATATTAATCGTAAAAATTGCATTCTTATTTTACCCATTAATTAACACTAAAAACAAATAGAAAAAGTCAACATTTATGTATATGTTCGACAAATTATTCATAACCTTTAAGTTCACTAGCAACAATGTAGCGGAGAGAGTATTTTCTCTTGAGCCATCATAAAGTTGTTTATTTGCCTTTTCTAATAGAGGTTCATCATAAATACCATCACTGTCCCCATCCTCATCTAGTTGAGCAAACAAATCTTGGATCATTTGATTTGTCCCATCATCTTCTTCCATGGGATCATTAACTTGATTTGTCCCATCATATTCTTCAATGAGATCCTCATTTTCTTGATCATGTTCCTCAACTTGTACAACATCATTTCTACTAGTACTATTTGGTGCAATATTCTGGAGAAAGTTAGAGGGCAACTCTAACTTTATAATTACAAACAATCATGCAAAATTAGTGTGTACTATAACAAATATTTAAACAATATATATACATATATATAATTTTATATAAAATCCACAATATAAAAACATATAATGAATATATAGATAATTACCACGGGATGATATTCATTCGATCCCCCGTCAATGTTCCCATATTTCCTACAATGTTTTGTAGCTGTTGCTATTAAAATTCTTACAGGACGTGTAAGGCAACATTTTTTGCAAGGGAAATAACATCTACCATCACCCTTTTCACCCGTTATACTTTTTTTCCCACCTCTAATATTATGCAACATTCTTCCACACAAAAATACCCTTTCTAAAGTTCTGAACTGTCATGGTTATAGAAATTAGATTGTCGCAACATCTCTAATTTGCAAAATATTTATAGATATTTTTTTTGTCGCAAGAGCGACAAACGTTGACCAATTCAATGTTGATTTTGTCAAATAGTGTAACGTTCAATTTTGACTTTGTCAAATAGTGTAACGATCATCATTGAATCTTCTCTCTTGTGACGATAACCAAATGTCATCGCAAGAGAGACGAGAGTCAACTATCTCTAGGTTCATCACTCTTGCGACATATATCTTGTTTCATCTCTCTTGTGACGATATCCAAAGGTTTTTTCGCAAGAGAGATGAACGTGGGTTGGATTTATAAAAAAATTTAAAAATTCAACTCTTTAACTTCAATTTTGCGAAGAAAGGTTACTTTTGTCGCAAGTAGTCGTTGCAAATTTTTCAATATGTAGTAGTGTGGGGAACACTTGCAAGTGGTGTTGTTGTGCCTTAGAGAGAACAAATTGTATGGCAAGTTGTTGAAGTGTTCTTTCTTCCAGAAAGAGATTCACTAGTTAGGTCATATCATTTCCAGTGAAGGAATCTTTGTGGACCCAGGAAAGGTAAAGGCCATTATGGAATGGCCAATGCTGAAAAATGTTCATGAGGTGAGAAGATTCATGGGGCTAGCTGGTTATTATCGAAGGTTTGTGGAAGGGTTCTCCAAGATAGTGAAACCCATCACCACTTTGTAGCGCAAGGGGGTCAGGTATGAATGAACAGATGAATGTGATGTTTCATTCATCGAGCTTAAGAGGTTACTAACTAGTGCAACAATTCCATGAGTGTCGGATATGGAAAAAGACTTTACAGTATGCACAGATGCCTCAAATAAAGGATTGGGGGCCATACTAATGCAGTATGGGGGAGTGATAGTGTATGCATCAAGAAAGTTGAAGCAACACGAGGAGATTTACACTACTCATGATTTAGAGTTGGAAGCAGTAATGCTTACTCTGAAACTTTGGAGGCATTATCTAGTGGGGTGAAGCTTTGAGCTCAATACAAACCATGAAAGCTTAAAGAATCTCTTCACTCAAAGGGATCTCAATGCCAGGCAGAGGCGATGGAGTGAGTTTATGAGTGAGTATGATTTTGGAATTTCGTACATTAAGGGAAAGGAGAATGCGGTCATGGATGCCTTGAGAAGGAGACCACATGTCTTCTCCTTGGTACTCTTAAACGTTAATTTGAGGGAGTGTGTGTTGGGGAAATTCTTGGAGATAGTTGGTATTTAAAGTTTACTTCAATCCTACAGAGTGGGAGGCAATTAGATCCAAAGTAGGAAGGATATAACCTGGAAGAAGATGGATTATTAAGATATTAGGGAAGGATGTATATCCCCGAAGGTGGGGATATTCGAAGAATCATACTCAAGGAATCCCATAGAGAAATGTATTGTGCACATTCGGGTGTGAAGAAAATGTACGCAGACATGAAGAATCTTTTCTTCTAGGTAGGAATAAAGTGTGATGTATTCCATTTCATCGCCAATTTCCTAGAGTGTCAACAAGTGAAGGCTGACCACCACCACCCGACATGTCTCCTAAAATCACATGATGTTCCTATGTCCAAGTGGGAAGTCATTTCTATGAATTTTGTTGTGGGATTGTCGCTCACATCACATAGACACAATGCCATTCTGGTGATAGTTGATAAGTTGACCAAGAGTGCTCATTTTATTCTAGTTAAAGACACTTATGATGTCATTGATGTGGCATGTGTGTTTGTAAGTGAGGTCATATGTTTGCATGGGTTACCCTAGAATATCATTTCAGATAGGGACTCCCGATTCACATCTAGGTTTTGGACAAGTTTACAGTCAGCGTTGGGAACTCAATTGAACTTAAGCATAACATATCATCCCGAAAAAAATGGGAAAATTGAGAGAGAAAACTAGGTTATGGAAGACATGCTTAGGATGTATGTTATGGATAATCAAACCCATTGGGAAAAGTACCTACCTTTGGTAGACTTCGTCTACAATAAAAATTTTCATAGCTCCATTGGAATGCTACCCTATGAAGCTCTATATGGAAGGCCATGCATGACACTGTTGAGTTGGGAAAGGTCAGAAGACAGAGTGAAAGTTGGGCCATAATTGATTCAAGATATGGAGGAACATGTGATTCAGATTAGGCAACGACTAAAGGAAGCACATGATAGACATACAATTTATGTTGATGCACATAGGACTGACTGAAGTTATAAAGTGGAAGATCAAGTTTTCATTCGTATCAGGCCTAATAAGAGTACCATTCAGTTTGGTAAGGGGAAAAAGTTGTCACCTCAATTTATAGGACCGTTCAAAATCCAAGAGAGAATTGGACCCGTTGCCTATCATCTCGTACTTCCATCCTACTTGCATAAAAATCATACTTTTTTTCATGTATATGTTCTATGTCATTATGTTGTTGACGTATCTCATAAACAAAATTGGAAGGAATTGTAGGTATTGGACATGGGAACCCTCATGGTCAAACCATTACGCATATTGGATGGTAGGTTCCGACAGCTCAAGAACCATTGGGTAGACCAAGTTAAGGTCCAGTGGGACAAGTATAGCCCAAGATCTGCTACTTGGGAGGATGAAAAGACCTTATGATGAGATCATCCCTCACTTTTTTGACCACCTCGGGAATATGTTTCCCAAAGGTTGGGTGTATGTAATGCTGCCTTTTCACTTAGAAAACTAGAATTACTTAAGGCCTAATCATATTTATTTTCTATTTACTGTGAAGCTATTAATGATACACTTGAAATTTTAAGAAATATGAACCTGTGTGAATGTCAATTCTATGAATGTTTAACGTTATTTGAATTATGAAGGAAATTATGCAATCTATTTCTAACTTGAAAATTTTGACATTTAAAGTTGTTGGTACATGGATACCAAATTGAGATTATGATTAAATTCATTTACATGATGATAAACGATGGATATGTATGAGTTTGTGTTATAGACTAATATGCAGGTCAAGAGGCTATGAAATAGCCAAAGGATAATGATGATAAAAGGTTGATGTCGTGAACATCGAGCGAGAAACAATATGGTATGAATCTTTGTATCTGAAATTATGTTGGTTCAAATGCATTGCTATGATATGTGGACAAGTGTAGGTTTTTCAGGTGGCGAAACTGCCTAAAACTGAATATACGATGATAAAATTCCCAGCAACACAGTTCCACTATATGGTCCATGGTAGGGTGTTGACCCTAGTTCTATTAAGAGGGGTGGAGGCATTTCCCACCATGTATCCTCTGAAACCTAGAGTCATGGGAGGACGATGTTAGCTCACGCACCCCTAGACGTGTGATGATGACTACCAGTTTCCTACTAGGGAAGCTTGGTCAAGAGAGTTGACACTTTCGCTTACGGGTTCTATCTGGAGTTAGGTCAATATAGTTGACACTCCAAGATAGTCCAACAGAGGAAGGATAGGGATGGAATATGGAATTAGGTTAGGGAGGAAGGATGACTACAAGCAGTTGAGAGTGTGTGGGGATTTCTCCTTATAGTAGAATTTCTTGATTTCCTCTTTTTGAAAATATGTATATATGTATATTTATAATTGCTTAACTGAACTACAATTATCTAAGTGAATGTTGTTTGTGCTAAATTGTTATAATTAAGGGATTTTGTGAACATTTTAAATGGTTTACTATCTTTTATGAAATGAATGGTCTTGTTGATTGGATTGGATGCATACAAGAATTACTTTAGGTGTGATAATTATTGTCATTAGTACATGTGCGAGTCTTGTATGTGCTAGCTACACATGCATGTATTGCACATGTACACTAGTATGTATAAGTGTTTTAAATTGATGATGTTATTTATTTGATGTGGATGTATGCATCATGTGTCATTACCCTTGTATTGTAAATTACTCTAACTTCGGGACGAATTTTCTTGAAGGGTGGGTGTATGTAACAACTCAAATTGATTATCTATTTATCATAGTTGTTAATTTAAATTTAATTAATTATTAAAATAAATTCATTGAGTATTTTATTATTTTATTATTAAAAAGGTAGGTGAAGTAATTAATGAGGGGATAAGGTTGTTGGGGAATTAATGAGGGGATAAGTTAGTTGGGGAATTGAATGAGGGGGAAGGATTCGAGAGAGGAGGATAATGCAGAGGGGAGAGGACTTAAAGAGGGGTCTTTTGTTTTGGGGAAAACTGGAGAAGAAGAAGAGGGAGGAAATTGGAAGAACATATTGTTTTGAGGGAACTGTCACATGGACACTATTTTTGTTGGGAACTTTGGGATCGGGGGCCATGAAACCATAAGAATTTCTAGATCTAGGGAGTCGAAGAGGTTGTTCCTAGTTGGCTGGGAGGTAAATATTGAGTTGGGTAAGAACATGAACAAGAGAAACAAGGGCTAAATCAACCAACCTGCAGGTCGAGGTACATATTTTACTAAGTTGATATGTTGTTAATACGACGTTGGTGTTATTATGTTGTCTAATTTGTTATTACGTCTATTTACCAGTTTATTCTTGGTATAAAGAAAATCATGAAAGAAAAATTATAAACTAAATTGCAGTTATTCCAGTAGGAGATTAGGAGATATTTATTATTTTATTGAGGCCCTGAAATGAAGGTCTTATATTCTTAAACAGTTCAAAAATCAATCACTCTCAGAGGACATGAATATCAAAAGCATTATGACTAGAACATTGTCGGAGGTAGGGGATTTTCAAAGTCTACAATGTTTTCATATGCTTAGAAGCAATAACTCTGAGGTCAACTCCTTGGCTAATTCAACTACTTGGGAATCAATGGGAACTCTTCGAATTGATGGTCGGGTTGGTTAGACCTATAATACTATTCAATATGGTTAGACCTATAAGTGTATTGTCCCATAGGAAGGACCCACCAACTAAGGAAACTAGGAAATATAAACATAGATTCACATGGTGGATTTGGATGAGGCTTGGGATGACGGGTGATAGCATATGTTGGAGCATGTTTTGGATAATGAAGAGGACATGTGGTTGTATCCTCATTTTAATGCATGCATATTTGAAGTCTGGAGTACCTTCCCACAAGTTCCCTTCAATGACCTTTCTCACATGGCCGATTTATAAAGCGTCTATTGAGACTAAGTTAATGGATATGGTACACATTTGTACCCCTATGTATTCATTAATTCCTCAACAATCCTCACCCATATCTTGTAATGATGGAATTATTGGGACAAAGGCTTGTTGCATGCTTGGAGATCTCTCTGGTGGGCACAAAAGTATTCTACGATTCATTCATTTTCCAGGGTGGCGACTCATCCCCCAATGTCAAGTTAGCATCGTGAATATTCGATGCAAGGGGAATTATATGTATCAAGGTGGTGAATAATTCGAGGTTGATAACACTTTCAAAATCTAGATTGCAATTCCCATTTTTCATTTGTGGACGGAGATTTCTTCCGAAGGAATCCAATCAAGAGTTTGAGCAGGAAACATGGCTAATGGGAGGACGAGAGATGCTAGATGGCGTCATGAGCTTCAAGAAGAATATTATGAGGCCCTAGTCAATTTGGTTAACTCATTGCAAATTAGCATGCAAAATGCCTCAACCCAGTGGAAAACTGCAATGGACTTGTTGATTTCCCAAAGATAGGGATTAAAACAATTAAGGGATGAAGTGGATGCCATACACATTGAGGTAGTGAAACTTGGCTCCAGGTCTACCTCCCCAGCCCCATCAACTAACACTTAGGCACTTTTGAAAGCGAATTCATCTCCAACTCCTCCCAAGCAACTTCCATATCTTAACTCGGCATCGATCGTCACCGAGTAAGCTCATGAGGGAACTCCTTTAGAAAACACTTAATCAATATGCTATGTTTCTATATTTTGATACTTGGTTTATTCTATAGATGGTACATTAGGATCTATAGTAGTAGTAAGTCAATTTCAGGACTAACAATGTGGTTTGTCTCAAACAGTGAAAAATATCAGCCTGAGTTTGAAATTTCCAAGATCCTTTTGAAATATGTAACGACCCTTTTTGTATTTTTATACTTGGTTTATTCTATAGATGGTACATTAGGATCTATAGTAGTAGTAAGTCAATTTCAAGACTAATAGTGTGGTTTTTCTGAGACAGTGAAAAATCTCAGCCCGAGTTTGAAATTTCTAGGATCCTTTTGAAATATGTAATGACTCTTTCTGTGTCTATAACACACTTGTTTTTAATATAAATTTTACCAGTTTGAAGAAAAAACAAAAAACATTATTATTTTTTATTTAGTCACAAGGTGTATATGAGAATACAAAGGAAATGGTTAAGATGTTGAATGAAGAGAGTTGATATGATGTTATACTCAACTATATAGATTCAAGCTTTATAACAACATTGAAACAATTTTTTATTGCATTCAAAAAGGTATGTTGATTTATTACATTCATATTATTCGTTTGTAGGTTAATTTATTTATATTTTATTAGTTATAGATATACAAATATATGTTTGTTTGTTTCATTAAATATGCCAAAGAAGAATGCAGATGGATTACCCGAAAATTTCAAAAGTTTTATTCAAAAAGTCAAGTTTGAAAGAGAAAAAAGGAGACATGCTCTAAATGTTGAACTTGATGACACCCTTGATCACTACATTTGGAATGGGCTTGACATTGTTCAGTATAAATTGATATCAGGTGATTGAGAAAACTTGCAAATATTGTTCCTAAAAAGGAATACTCCCTAATTATTGCGGATATTTCTCATGGTTATAATATTCAAAACATTGAATATGATAGTGAGCCTTATACTTACCAAGCTTTCAATAAAGTGGTTATGTGATTTATGGAAGTCACAACATCACCATTTTGGAAATTTCTAGTTTTTCATCCAGACACACAACAAGGATTAGTACAATCAAGATTCAAGGGAAGATAAAAGACAAGGATGCAGTTTTTTTGGTAATATATTGAAAGTGTATGTTTAACGATTAAGATTAGAAATAAATTTTATTAATTCACAAGCCAATTGATTTTGCACTTATTTATTAACATGCACAAGACTAATATTTAGAGATCCAATAGAGAACCATTTACACATGATATTGAAAGCATAGATCTTGCAAGTTGGACAAAAGATGATTCTTATAATTCTATTCTTCTCAATGTAAAGGATGGATGGAAGCCTAGTATTTTATTGGTTTACATTGTTGTGGTTAGAAAGCTAACATATGAGGAAAATTATTTGAAAGGAAAGATTGTTAATATTTATCAAAATCCACAAACACTAATTAATTATCTTATAGATACATTTTCAAATGAATGAGATTGGTTTTTTGATTTTTTCTCGGGTTCAGGTAAGACTTATGATATAAAATTTATGAAATATGTTGGCACAGGGGAAGACTCGGGGTTCAACGCTACAACAACGCACCAACAAAACCCTAACTATTGGCCCTTTCAACAACACCTACGAAGTAGATGAAGTCTCACCCGAGGTAGAGGTAGGGGTGGTTGTAGGACTCAGATGTCTGTAACCTTAGCTGGGACACAGACCTGCGATTCTAACACTTAACAGAGCACTTAACAGTTAATCTTCATCAATATTCAGTCTTATTATACTTCACAGATAGCACATAGCATCACAACATTTACTTAGATCTAATATCTTTCAACACTTAGTAATAGTAAACAGATAAGATCCTATAGATCAACACTAATCATATTCATACATATCAGAGCTAACATTCATTCATATCTCATAAGCACAAAGCACAAATATATCTATCTAAACACATCAAAGAACTTAGAAAAGGAAGAGACAAGCATATCAAGTCGAGGCACAGAGCACAACACACATATTTACTGTGGTTCACCCCCACCCTGGAGCTACGTCCACAAAGTCTTCTTCTTTATTAATGTCTTCAATAGGTTACAACACAAAGCCTCCAAACCTTACTGCACATGAGACAAAAGATCTGTGCAAATTTCTAGATCCTTGTTCCTTGCCTTACAACACAAAGCCTTCTACAGTCTCTCACAGGGACTTGCACTCAGCTCTGCAAGTCTTACCCAAAATTCACAAAGCCTTACAATACTTGATCACACAGATCCAACTCTTAGCACTTTAGCCAACTTGCACTAAGAAATCACCAAGTGCACTAAGCAACAACTTCTACTATTTATTACATTGCCTATCTATTTATATATTACAAAAAAGGGCTTAAGCGTGGGTGAACCCACTGTCTGACATCCCTTCCCCATTACATTAACCCAAAACCCTAAAAGGACCCAAAAATTGGGTCTATCTTCCATGATTTCCGCTTCGCATTGCACTCCATCTTTAACAAGCTGTCAAAGTCCCAAAAATGGTCAAATATGACCAAGTGTTCCTCAAAACTTGGTCAAGGGCCAACAAGCCCCCAACACTCACCTGTGACTCGTCCCGAGTCACTCAGGTTTGGGTAACTCTGCCTCAAATGTCTCGAGCTTGGCTTGAGTTGCTTTGACTTGTCTCTGTGCTATTACTTCTTGCTCAGAAAACTCTTGAACAACTGCTTCACTGATAGTTCCTTCCAGTTGTTGCTCGACTATAGCAACTACTTGTTCGGGTAGTGTTCCTTGGCCTTCAATTTCTTCAAACAATAGTTAGGCTTCCTCCTATCTCAGATAGAGTTTCTAGGTGACTTCCATCACTCTGTTTTGCATGGTAAGAATGAGTTGTTGGGAAATGCGCTATTCCTGGGATCTCTTCATCCTCTCGATGGGTGACAGGAGCTTGAGCTGCGCCTGCACTGTATCGGCTTGTTGCTTTGCTTCCTGGAGTTGGGACTCCAGTTTCTTCAACTCTTGGTATTTAGATAGTTGTTCATATATCTGCGTGCTTCTGCTACTTAGCTGTTTACATTCTACAACAAGTGTTTTAATCCTCTCAACTGCGTTCTGAGGATTCAATTCTTGTTGGTCGTGCACTTCTTGCAGAGTCTGTGGTATGGTCTCAAGCTCTAATTCCATGACCCTTTGCTGAAGTTGCTGAATAATTTCAGCCAACTTCGTCACTTGGCGCTATATGGGCTCTTCGACCTTATGATCTAAGTCGGTCACAGAGAGAAATGCTCTGTTGATTGCTTCTTCAATTCCTATCTTCTTTGAGAGCAACTGCTCTTTCTCTTTTTATACCTTCGCCCTGTGTTATTCAATTTTTTCTTGGAGAGCATTATTATCTTGTTGTGCAGTTCGACATTGTTCAGTAAGTTCCTCCTTTGATTTCTTTAGGGCCTGGGTGGCCTGCGCTTTTTCTTCCTGAGCGCGTCGAAGGCGTACTTCAAATATATCAACAATCTTGCGGAGTTGAATTGATTCATCTCCCACTTCTGTTGTTCCTTCTGGAAGAGGTGTAGTAGAGGTTGCTCAGCTAGACTGGAGTGCTTGCTATACTCCCTGGAGTGCGATATCAATCTGGCTATACATTTTTTCCTGCTTCGCCTCCTGCTTCTCTATGAATTCCTTTGAAGCATCATTGACCGCTGCAACAATGAAATCAAAATCATCCAACGTGAGGTTAGTTCGCATCTTGGTTACAGGGGTTCTTGGTTTCTTTATGGAGGAAGATTTTAGAGGTGAGACCTTCCTTTTCTTCGATGAGTCTTCTTCGTCCCAAGGCAGTGGTACTTCAACTCTCTAGGTTTCTATACCTTCTTTGTCATCACCTGCTTCATCTCGTGTAATGGAAGTCATCCTTATAGATAGGCTGTCAACATCCTAGACTTCTTTAGTCTTCTTCATTCACTTTTCTTTCTTTGTCTACTAGGCCCACGTGTATCCTGTGCAGTTTTGGGGCTGTCGATGTCGAAAATTTTTGCGGGGCCTGCTGGAACAAGGAGGTCCGCCAACCATTCTTTGGTGATCTCTTCTAGGTCTTCCTCTGTCAGATTATAATAGGACTGAATTTGTTCCTAGTTCTCATCAACGTGTGGGTTTAGGTATATAAAGTGGCGGTCCATGCTGAAATTTATCAGAGGTCATAATCTCTGTAAAGTATTCGGGGTTATGCAAGGTTCTCTCCTTATGGTTTCTTTCGATTGGTTATAGTACGTGTGGAAAATGACATTTGATTTCCATTTCTTTCTCATGTCGTTTGAGTACCATAATGTACTGAACTTCACGGCTAGTGGCTCAAAGGGGTCCAGGTTCGGGAAGGTTGCGCCTTCCGATAGCTCCCATGCAACAAAAGTGATCGATATCAGGAGCCAGCTAAAATGGAATTCATGCCCCTAATCTTAGGATTTTCTGCAGTCAATCTCCAGTTGATTCACCAGGTACTTCGCCCAGTTCATCTGTAGTCCCTCGATGCACTTTCCTGCAAGGTCAACTACATAGCCAGATACTTGTGTTGGTCAATTCTTGCGTACCAACTTCCCTACGATCATTTGGCATGCGAGGTGCACTGCGCCACTTTCAATGGAGGCTTCCTTGTATCCTCTCACTCCTTTCTTAACATCGCCATATGCTTCTTTGATCTTCTGCGCAAGAGCGCGGTCTGCGATCTTTCCAGGATGGTACTCATGGGGATCAGGGTCGCGCATGCTAAGCCCGATGATCCTATTGATCAACATCGGATCAACAGTTATGTGATGATCTAACCATAGGTATCCTCCGTGGTAACTTTCCAGAAATAGTTTTACATAAGCATTCACCTCCTGGTGTCTGCCGAAGTGTGGTACTTTCATAACGTTGAGCAAAGTAGACTGCGCAAGGTTCATCATCCATTGTTGAGGGATGAGCTTTGAATTCTTTCCCCTAGTTCTCGTCAAGTACTTATACGGGGCGAGCATGTTGTAAGATTTACGATCCCCCAGGTTGAAGTCGCAAAACTTCAACACTGTAACCTTGTCTTGATTTGCGCGATAGGTGCACACTCCTTTCGGTAGGTATGCATTGACTAGGGTGTATTCAAAGTCCCTAGGGACACTGTCCCTGTTAATCTCACCACTCAGAGGGGGTATGTAAGTTGGTAGGATGGATGGCACTAACTTCGCGTTGGCTATGTCGTCCTTATGCTTAGTTCTTCTTTCTGCGCTGGCTCGAGATGTTCTTGCTCGAGCAGTCGATGGGGAGGCTTTCACTCCTCCCATCGATGATGCTTGGACTCCGGTGGACATTCTTATTTTTGACATGGTTCTCTCAGTCATTAACTCAAGAAGGACCTCTGTGAAGGATTCCTCAAGTTCAGTGAGCTCGTTGATCATACGCACTTGGGAAAGATAATAGAGGTCATGATGATCTCAAAATGCTGCACTAGGATGAACAATCTGCTTGCAATGATCACTGTAGCCAATCACTAGTTTTGCAGGCTTCGATTTCTCAGTTAGAAAAAGTGTTATTCAGGCACGGCGCGACGAGCTAAATAGGAAATTCGTCAACAATTTGCTTGCAACAGGTATGAAGCTTTCTTGAACGTTGATCCATTTGTTATGGCATGGTCCAACATTCTGGTAGTGATATTTTAATTCTTTTCTGCCCGTTCAGGGTGGAATTCGAATGGGTATATCGGTCCAACGACTATATTTCTTCACCACGGTGAAGTGCCATATGTCGTTGTTCTGGTATCCCAACGAAGCTCAATTCCTGTGATTTTTCCTTCTGCGAAGTGTTAAATTTTTAATTAAAATAAAGTACCAAGGAAAGTGTTTCTCTTCCCTAGGCGCCTAAGGGGGAGAAAGTGCCAAATGTGGGTCTTAGTCAAATTAATTTGTGAGATGCAAATTAAAAGATAACTTTATGATTAAAGTGAGGGTGAGTGAAGAGACACCAAATCTCAGCCACCCATCTAATCTAATCTCAACCGTTAGATTAGAAAACTCCT